>VZTY01031800.1:11971-64357 GCA_013400935.1 Turnix velox | reverse complement strand
TGCTGCTTCTTGGGGCAGCCCAAGGGATGTTGTATGTCCCCATCGATGGAAATCGCTCCGACGCCAAGGGTGGATTTTGGCAGAAGTTATACAGTAAGAAGCTAACTGGTCTGGCCTTGATACGTTTCAGTATAGAGTTCATGGAGTTCATAATCAAGTACCATTCCCGTTAGCTTAATGAAAGCTTTGGCTGGGAATATATCTTTGATAACTAAGCGTTTGTCTTTTTAACTCGATAGAAACCTCTCTTAGTTTAATGGGAACTTGGACTAGAATTGTATCACAGAATGTCAGGGATTGGAAGGGACCTCGAGAGATCATCCACTCCAATCCCCTTGCCAAAGCAGAAGCATCTAGATCAAGTCACACAGGAAGGCATCCAGGAGGGTTTTGAATAACCCCAGAGAAGGAGACCCCAGACCCTCTCTGGGCAGCCTGTGCCACCGGTTCAGTCATCCTCACTGTGAAAAAGTTTTTTCTTATATTTCTGTGGAACCTCCTGTGTTCCAGGTTGTACCCATTGCCAGGCAAGAGGCCATAAAACTCGGGCATAATGAGGGGAGTACTGCTTATACACCTTATTAAGGCAAGATGTAGGTGGTCTGAAGGCCACTCTGCTAGACCACTGACATGCAGCTAAGGCCATCCTGCTGGTGGTCTTGCCATTTGCTTTGATGGTCAGAGCTTCAGAGGTCAATCATGGGACATAGTGAGGAAGAGGAGCAGATTCAGTAAAAGACCATCAGAGACTGCTGCTGACCACCCTACATCTAACTATGCATGCTCGGGTGGGCAGACACTTCTGATGATTTTCTAGAATTGTAATGCATATTAGAAAATAATTATTATGTAATGTTCAAGCCCCAGTAGATACTGGCGCGAGACACACAAGACATGGGTGTGCACAATTTGGGGAAACTCACCTCTGCGCACCCCATGCTGGAAAAAAATGCTCTCTTTCTAATACAAAATTCTTAGAAAGTTTCTATACAGGCTGATTTTTGCTATCAGTCTTATAAAACATGGAGTTTGCCAGTGGCATGTGGGTTGTACAATTTTATTTTTTTTTTAATTTTTCCAACTTTCTGACATGGACACCTGATCCCCATATTAGTAAAAGCATGTGGAGTACAGATGTTACCTTACCACTCTCTGAAAATTGGATTCCTATGTAGTCCTGCCATTTTTATTTTTCTTTTGTTATTTGGTTGTGTCTCTCTTCTGATGAGCTCTGTTGTAAGGCCAGTTGGGGGGGAGGTTATTTGTTTTCAATCAAAAATTACAAAAGAAACTAATAATCTGCCCAAACCACATTTTCCTAGCATTTTCTATAATAATTGCCACAGAGGTGTACCTTGAATAGAAATTTTGTGCCTTACATAAAGAGGAAAAATTGCAATTGCTCTACCTTGAGAACATCAACAGTGTGCCTGTTTCGTGGCAAATTTTGTGAACAGCCATTATGACCTCTAGTCTGTACTCTCATATCCATGGGAGGGATGAACTGCATCTTCTGAACAATTCAAAATAAAACCCAGACCAAGTTGTTAAAAAATTAACATGCCATTGAGCTATTCCTACAACATTTATTGCCCCTTTCTTACTGGGGAAAAGCAGTGAGGAAAATTGTGCTAGGAGAGGGAAAAACCCTTGACATCTCCAGGCCCCAAGAATGTCCCTCAGTGTCCTCCAACAGGGGAAGGTTGCCCCTGTGCTCAAGGGGCAGCAGAATGGTGCAGAGGAGCTTTTAGTTCCCTTGAACTCCTCCTTCTCCCACAATGATGAATCTTTCATGCCACAGGCTTCCCAAATCAGTCATCTTGGGCTGCATGCATAGCCATCACAGTGGCCTCCTGATGTCACAAGTCACCTCACTGCCTTCTGTTCCGAGCCCTATAAATACCAGCACCCACCGTGGGCTCCTGGCCCACTGTTCACTGAGCTTTGAAGGTGCCGGTTTCCAGGGATGGCTAGAAAAAAGAAGTTCCGTGGTAGCAAGGCGAGTGGCCGCCCAGTTTTGCATGGGACAGCAGATAAGTGTTTGGTGGAGAGACAGAGGGTGAGGAGGCAGCATAAGTGGGGAGATACCAGGGGCTACATGCTAGCCATGGCCGTTGCTCACATGGCTGATGATGTTGAACCTATGGAGGTAGATCCACCCCAGGATCAGGAAGAGTCAATGGAAGTGGATTAACCTCCTGCATGACTCCCCTGGCACCATTACACCGTGCCAGGGGTCCTCTCCATGATGTTGTGGCACCAGTGTAGCAGGAACACCTTGGCCAGTGCCAAGCCATTGGCATTCTGCAGGCCCATCCATTCCACCTCTCCATGCTAACCATCATTTTGTTGATCTCCATGGGTGGCATAAGCCCTTCTCTTGCATCCATCAATCCCTCGTGAAGAAGTGCCATCACTCCTGCTCTGAGAAAAGGGGACGAGATGAGGAAGCCCTTGGGAGACCACTGAGGTCCATGGGGCCTAGAGATGGAATTTCTTTGGTCACCTGATGGGTGGCTGAAGTTAAAGCTAGATACAAGGAATAAGAGGTCAAGCTGAGAAGCCAGAGAGGTGGCTGTTCCTGTGGAGAAGCATGGGTCTGCAGTTCTGCCAGGAAGTAGCACTGGCCTTAAGCTGCTTTGTTAGTTCTTGTCAAGACTGGGATCTAAGCAATTTAAAAAAAGATTAATAAACCACACCCCCACCCCCAAATCAGTAGATGTATGTGTGTATCTCTATGTAGTATGTCAGTGTATGTATATAGTAATCCAGATGTCTGTGTGTTATGGTTTGAAGAACCCACAACTCATTCTGACAATTCTGTCACACATTGGCCTCTCCCCACCCACGTAAGGAAATCATGAAAAAACAAGGAAACTCAAAGCTGAAATATGAACAGATTTAATAGAGTAAGTCTAGATAATTAACATTACAAATACTAAAGAACCAATGCTGATCCCAAAACCGACATGAAATACACAAAGATTATACTTATCCCACCAGTAGGAGAGCGTGCACTCCCTGCAGGTTAATGTTGGACACTGCCTGTGGGAGGAAAAGAAGGGCTCAGGGGTATGGCACTGGGACAAGATGTTCTCTGGACCACCCGCCATCGAGCGAGAGCGTGTCCACAGCAGACTTTCTAATTTATATCAAATGTGATGTTCATGGTATGAAATTATCTCGTTTGGGCAGTGCTCAGATCTCGCTCCTCCTTGTCCCTGCACCTGGCAAGGCACATTAACACCGAGACCTCGAAACCCACGCATCATAGCTGGCTAAACATTTTCACGAGTTACAAGAGACCTAAATGTAAAGTAAAATTATGGAGAAATTAGAAATTCATCCCGTGTCGCTCAAACCGGGACAGTCTGGGATGGCCAGCGTAGCGCTTCCAAGATATGAGGGGTGACTGAGCCAGAAGGGGAATAAGGTCCACGCCAGAAAGCGCAAAACCCACACAAAAGCGCCATTTTGAGACCCACTACTTGGCTGTTCACCGACCTACCTTCCGCCTTCCTCTCTTTTATTGAGAAAAACAATAAAAAAAAAAATTTAAAAAGACGTTTGTGTAGATTTTTGCGCTGCTGTTGATGTACGAGGTCTCCACTTGCGGCCTGCCTTTACCCTGCCAACATAAAGCCAGGATTTCTACGCCAAACTCTCACTTTTCTCTACCTAACAACACCGTTTCTCCTCCCTGCTCGGGCTCCGTAGCCTCGCCATCCGCACACGCACCCGTGGTAGCGCCCACTCGTGTCCGGCCGCGTACGCATCCGCCGCTCCGCTCACTCGCTGTCGAACCGCGCACGCGTAGTGTCCTCCCCACCCCAAAGGACTACAACTCCCAGAGGCGCCCGCCGCCCCGTGTCGCGAGCGCTGATTGGCGGAAATGCTAGAGGACCGCATGGAAGGCTGCCTGTGATTGGAGGAGGGGGCGGGCGGCGGGCTGTCCTGCAGTTTAAAGTCGTGGTAGAGCGGTAGTGTTGTGTTTTCCTCCGCTGGGGACTCTTTTCGGTTAGAGGTTTCTCAGTCGCTGGCTGTGGTTGTGCGCGGGAGGTGCTGCTCCCTTCCTGGGCTGCCTTGTGGAGTTCCTCCCTGACTCGTTTGCTGGGAAGGGAAGGGGTTGTTCAGGGATTTTCCTGCTCATTGCTGGCTGTTCCCGGCGCGGCCTGCGACGTGATCTCGCCGGCTGCCATCGTCAGCGGCCCGACCCAACCTCGAAGCTTCTGTCCGTTGCTCGCGGGGAGCTTGGCTCTTCCCCAGGGGAGCCATGACCGACTGTTCTACCAAGACTTCCCCTCGCTCCAGAAGGTAGTGACTTACCCCGTGCCCAAACCCTTCTGCGGGCTCTGTCCCCGGAGCTCTTTCGTCCGGTAGCCGCCTTGTCCGCTCTAAGGTCCTCTTCTAAGGAAGCCTTATACCTTTCCGTTTCTGCTGTTCAGTGGCGAAGCGATCCCTTTGTGCCTGTATTAGCTGTTTACTGTGTTACCGTGACTCGTCTTTTACAAGTGTTATTTAAAGTATTTCTGGAGAGGAAGTTGCTACATGTTTAATACTTTTCCTGCGCAGCGTCAAGGAGTTTAACACGTTGCCGTGGATGTAGCGCACTGAGTGCCTTATCTAAGCAGCTTTGGTAACTTCTGTAGAGGTTCCCACTGCCTCCATGTCACCTGCAGGGTCACTTCATTATCGAAGTTCTGACACTGGTTCCAGAATCAGATTCAGGACTATGTTTATGTCATGTCGGTCTTTAGTACAGAGGCCTCTTAGCTTCAGTTCTGTTGCTTATGGTATGAGCATAATTAACAGAGAGAATGCTTTTCAAAAGAATTTTGTACAGCTCTGTTTGCAAATTTGGTGTTTGCTTGAGCAGACTAAATGATTGAATGCAGTAAAAATTGCTTAAAGCTTCTGTTACACGTTAGGAAAAACTTTGCTGTGAGGATGATGAGAAACTGGAACAGGTTGCCAGAAGGGTTGTGGATGCCCCATCCCTGCAAGTGTTCAAGGCCAGGCTGGATGGGACTTTGAACTGGGAGGTGGCCATGGCAAGGGGTTTGGAACTAGTTGAACTTCAAGATCCCTTCCAACCCAAACTTTTTTATGGAAATAAAAGTCTGATATTTTATTATGCATGTTCTTGATTTGATTTATGTAGTATTGACGTACGTAAGATTCAAGAACTTGGAAGCTTCTATTNGCAAATTTGGTGTTTGCTTGAGCAGACTAAATGATTGAATGCAGTAAAAATTGCTTAAAGCTTCTGTTACACGTTAGGAAAAACTTTGCTGTGAGNCGTTGCCGTGGATGTAGCGCACTGAGTGCCTTATCTAAGCAGCTTTGGTAACTTCTGTAGAGGTTCCCACTGCCTCCATGTCACCTGCAGGGTCACTTCATTATCGAAGTTCTGACACTGGTTCCAGAATCAGATTCAGGACTATGTTTATGTCATGTCGGTCTTTAGTACAGAGGCCTCTTAGCTTCAGTTCTGTTGCTTATGGTATGAGCATAATTAACAGAGAGAATGTTCTTCAAAAGAATTTTGTACAGCTCTGTTTGCAAATTTGGTGTTTGCTTGAGCAGACTAAATGATTGTTATCAAAGATGGACAAGCAAACCTCTGGCCCTTTGAGGAAGTAGTCAGTAGGACCCTCTGGGAAGTGACCCTCAGGGACAAGGGGAGGCAACAGAGCTGACAGATCTTCAAGGATGCTTTCCATAGAGTGCAAGAGCTCTCCATCTCCAGGAATAAGAAATCAAGCAAGAAAAGGACAAAACTAGGGAGACAGAGTTGCAACCGGCAGGTCAAACTAAAAAGCACAAAGGAACTGCACAATCTGTTCAAGCAGGGTCAGGTTCCTTGGGAAGAGTACAGGGACACTACCAAACTATGGATGAATGAGATCAGAAAAGCCAAGGCATGGCTGAAGCTCATTTGGACAGAGGATGCTAAGATTAACAAAAAGGGCTTCTATAGGTATTTTATCCAGAAAAGGACCCTTAAAGAAAGCGTTAGCTCTTAATGAGCAAGAATAGAAAACTGGAAGCAACAAAAGAGAGGGCTGAGGAACTCATCAACTTTTTTTTTGTCCCTGACTTCACTGGCAAGCTCTCTCTTCATGCCTCCTGAAGCACTACAACACTGAGACTGGGGGACAAAGTCCCTCCTGCTGCAAATGAAATAAGATTCAGGACCATCTGAGGAACCTGAATGTGCATGAGTCCATGGGACCTGATGAGATACATCTCAGTCTGTGATCTTATGGTAACACTTGAGTAAGCAAGGAAGGAAAGCATGTAAATTCTTAGATGATGATGTCTGGTGCATCAGCTTACCTGCATTGTTAGCTTTGTTCCACAGTCTTTCTTAAGAAAGGTAGTGATTCTGTTACAGACTGTCTTCCTTTTCAATCAGCTGCTGGCTCTAATTTCATAATAATGGACTTATTGTCCCCTTTATTTTTTCCTTTTCTTCCTTTCACATTCACTTCCCTCAACTAATGTATTAGACCTTCCTTCCATCACATTTTTTCTTTCTTCCTTTTTCATTTTCCGCTTCTGCAGTAGACCAAATGTGCAAGCTATTCTGTGTCAAAGCTTTTGGTTTTCCTAAAATGCTGGGATCTCTTTTTAATACTTGAAGCGCAGACAAGATCATTAAAAAGGAATCTGTGTTGAAGCTGTAAGTTCATTAGAAACTGCTTCTCTCTAGGCTGGCAACCCCACATGTCTCCTCCAGATGCACTGGTTCTCAGTCTCCAAATCAGATGGACCTCACTCCTCTCCCTTCAGTCAAGGAGCGTTTGGCCTTTCTCCGTCCTTCCCAGGAGCTGTTGGAGTACTACCGCAAGAAGATTGCTGACTTTGATGAGGAACATGAGGATTTGGTAAAAAGGCTGGAGAGGTACAAAGAATCATATGATGAGCAGGTTAGGAAAAGTGTTTTTAAATGCTGATCTTTCCATAGACTTAATTGTAATATTTTTCTTCAGCTGAAAATTTGGCACAGGTGGTTTTGAGGTTTACCAGTAAAATAACAGAACTCAGCTTAAGAAGAGACAAGTAGATACCAGGATTTGATTGTAAAATCTAGTTGTCTGTCCTCTGTCAAAGCAAAGGAAAAAATGCTCATAGCATATTCTTGTATTATAGTTTGGTTATAAGCCCACAGTGGGTTGTTTCTGGTGTTTTTCCGTTTTGGTTTTTTGGTTGTTTTTTGTTGGGTTTTTTTTTTAATTAAAACCTGAATTTAGATGTTCCCTTATAATGTAGTCCAACTTCCTTTGTTTCTCATAGTGAAGTACTCTTTCTCATAGCGAGTACTCTTTTGGCTGAATTTAATGAGCTTTAAGATATGGCTATTGCAGTGGAACTTATAAGAGTGGCTATAGGCTACTAAGCAGTAATACTTCATAGAAAAAAATTGTTAATTTAATCTTCAAAACCTAAAAAATCTTTCATATGGGGTATAAAGAGGGAAAGGTTCCAAAAGACTACCCTCTATGTAATGGGAGCAGTTTTCTGAAAGTTTTGTTAGAAAATCATTAATTAAGCTTGGTAGCTAGCTGGATTTCTCATGACTGAGACATATAGATATTTAAAAGTTTATTCTTCAATATTTTCTTTAAAAAGCTAGAGCTATTGCAGAGGTTTTGCTTGATTTTTGTGGATATCAGGCTCCCCATACCTGTACCACTCTGATCACCAGAGCAGAAGTGCAGCCACTGCAAACTGAAGATCCTGGCTTACATTTTCACTGTTGTGTGATGGTAGCAATCATTCTTTGGGCTCAGATAATTTAAATTATTTTTCCAATAGTGCCATCATCTGATCAAATTTTGTACAAATGAAGCAATTCTCTTGACCTGGTTGTTGTTCTATACCAGTTAGCTACAGGCCTGGGGTAGAAGCAGCCTGAAGTTTGTAAAAGTTGCTCAGTGCTCTATATAATTTCAAATGCCTTATTCTCTCTGTCTAGCACAAATTGCAGCAGGAATTGCGTCAGCAGGAAGAGGCTATTGCAGAGTTGCAAAAGGCTTTGAGTGATATGGAAGTCTGCCTCTTTCAGGAGAGGGAACATGTCCTTCGTCTCTACGCAGAGAATGACCGACTGAAAATCAGGTGGGCTGGGCCACTGGCAGTGGCAATTGCATGCATCATGTTCTAGTTCATGTCCATGGCCTGTCTCGCTGTATTCTGCAGGGAAATCTCTGTTCTGGCTTCTACTCCTCTTCCCTCTCCTTTACTGACCTTGGTGTCTGTAGGGCTGTTTTTCTCATGTATTCTCATTCCAGATTTGGAGTCTTCAGAGAAGCAATTGTACAACAATTCCTAGGGAGGGCTTCTATGAAATCATACCAGTCTTGGAGGTGGAAAGCAATCTATTGGGCTGCTAAGTATGCTTCCACTTATTATTCCTCCTATTTCTCTAGGAAAAGGAAGAGCAGGAGTTGAACATTAGTTCAAATTTGAATGCTAATTTGAATTTGGAGGTTCTGCTTTAAGTGGACTCTGGTGGGTTGACCTTGGCTGGATGCCAAATGCCCACCAAGGTTCTCTATCACTGCCCTTCCTCAACTGGACAGGACAGAAAAATATGGTGAAAGATTTATGGGTTGAGATAAAGACAGGGAGATTACTCCACAAAAATCAAATCAGAGTAGGATAATGAGAAATAAAATCCAAAAACACCTTCCCCCTCTCCCTTTTTCCCAGACTTAACTTTACTCCTAATTTCTCGGTTTCCTTCCCTTTAATGGTGCACAGGAATGAGGGCTGCAGTCAATTCATCACATGTTGTTTCTGCTGGTCCTTCCTCCTCACTCTCTTCCCCTGGTGCAGTGTGGGGTTCCACTCTTGGGAGACAGTTCTCCACAAACTTCATCATGAGACCTTCCCACAGTCTGCAATTCTTCATGAACAGACACCTTCTATGTGGGTCCCTCACAGGTTCACAGTCTTAGCAGAAAATCTGCTCCAGCACATCTGCTTTCTTTTCCAGAAAGCAGGGCCACAGGTCCTGCCAGGAGCTTCCTCCAAGTGAGGGCTCTCCATGAGGTCACAGCCTCTTTTGGTTTCATTTATTTGCTCCTGTTGGGGTCTTCCATGAACTGCAGGTGGATATTTGCTCCACTGTGAACCCTCACAGCCTGTCTCACTGGGAAATCTCTGCTCTGCCTCCTGCAGCACCTCCTCCCTCTCCTTTACTGATCTTGGTGACTGCAGGGCTGTTTCTTTCATGTACTCTCACTCTTCTCTCTTCCATCTGCTGCTGTCTCCCTTTCTTAAGCATGTTATCACAGAGATGCTATTACTGCTGCTGACTGGCTTGGCCGTGGCCTGCCGTGGGTCTGTCATGGGGCTGCTGGTATTGGCTCTATCAGACACGAGAAAAGCTTCTGGCAGAAGTCACTCCTCTATCCCTCTAGCTTGTAGGACCTTGCCATGCAAACCCAATACACAGATTTTGCATCTGCATGGCAGCACTTGCTCCTTCAGCCTTAAAAATGCTTAAGCTCAAATAGAAAATACAGACTGAAGCAAGTAGTTTCTCCTTGCTCTGAGATCACATTGATGGGTGATTTTTTATTTTTTTTTTGGTGAGCTGAAATCTAACCTGCTGTACTAGACTAGTTACCAATGGTAAAGAATTCCTGACCTTCTTTAGAACACTTGTAGGTGATAACATCAAGTTTTATCTTAAGTTTGGAGAACTTTGGTCAAAATGCATATTGGTAATGTAAGAGTGTCAGGTGAATCCACACAACTCCTGGGGAATGCTTTCTTCAGGACGTGGCCCATACTGATTTGATAATCCTTAAAAAAACACATTGGGGACTGACACCAAAAGAAGTCTAATACATCCCTTAATCTAGCTTGCTTTAAGAACAATGGATGTTAACAGTCTGAACTATCTGTGAAAGGATTTTAGGTAGTGAATAACTCTAGAACCCAAGTTCTTTGCTGTCATGTGTCATTGATGTCAGCCTACATAGTGTTGTCCTTCTTGAAAAAGGAGATGCTCCCCAGTGCCAGCAGAATTGGTGGTTTTCCTATTAGATTGGCAACCTCAGTAGTGTCTTGGGGAGCAGTACTCTCAAGAACTGCAGCAATTTGGAAGACTCCTGACCATTAACAAGTGTGGCATCTCGATGTCCTGGTTTACTTAAGAATAGCAGTATGCCAACCGTTTTCTTTGAATTCCAGGGAACTGGAAGATAGAAAAAAAATTCAACATCTCCTGGCTTTAGTGGGAACAGACAATGGAGAAGTCACATATTTTCACAAGGAGCCTCCACATAAGGCAAGTTTTTTGGTAGAACTGATTTTGATTGTAACATGAAGTTCTGTATCCTAGAGGCTGATAAGAGCCCAGATCTGTCCCACTAGTCAAAAGCTGTTAAATGAGCCCAAAGCAGGAGGGGTCTGTAGCTGCATCAAGTGTTTAGTATAGATGCTGACAGAGAAGTAGGTAAAAGCACACTGGAAGTAGGTCATCTTAGCCTCAGTCTCCTTCTACCTTCAAAACATACCTCTAGATATAATCTTCTGAATGTCAGAATAGAGTCTGAAGCCATCTGACAAATAGTCATTGAAAAGTTGGGAGAGAACACCAAAAGGAGAGATGGGAGGGGGAACATAGAAAAGTGCAGAAGTTGACTAGGTGTGATATTTGAAGATCAACTATCTCAGAGTGCCTCAGTAAAGAACAGTGTCATATTGAGGCTGCTGCAGCAATTTCCTGGCAAAATACTAGAGGAGCCATCTTTAAGCAATATTGTTTTGCATGTTTCAGAAGTAACGTGAAGTTCTGTGTGCTTAACCTCATGAATGATTCAGATGTACAGAGACTATGAAGGAGTACAGGATTTATCTTGGAAATAAGATGCAGAAAAAGGCTGAAATACGCTGTATTGCAGTTGCTCAAACAGTCCAAAAATCTTGTAGCTTTAAATAAAACTTTTTGAAGTGTTAAAATTCCCTGATCTGGGGTAGCTCTAAACTTAAGCCTATTATATAACCTCAACCTCAAGATAAGCATTGCAGTCAGTATCTCATGATTTTTTTTTTTTTTTAGTGGGTTTCAGCTCAACATCTGACTAATTTTGAAAGTTTTATCAGTTAGCTTTCATTCTGGGCTTGTTCAGTAGCTTGAGTAAATATGCTACTAAATAAAGCTTCTTGTTTCTCTGTCTTGCAAAGGCAAGTAGGAGTATGCAAGAAGGAAATAATGTAATAATATTCACCTTCCTTCTCCCTGTTCCCAAAATGCTTCTTTTCCTGCTGAGGTGCTGATTTTCATCCTAATGAAATTGGTAAAGGCAGGATTGCTGTTCAGCTGCATCAGTGGAAAAAAAATGGAGGCAGAAATGGCAAATCTCAGCCCTGATAAAGGAAACTTTTCAGTGCAGACATTATACATTACATGTGAATGTCTTCCTTGTCTTGTGGTAGAAGTAAGGTAATGGTGTTCTCTTGGATATCCCATTTTAGTCTTTTATTGTTGATCGTTGTGACTTCAAGTCAGAGGTTCACCTGAGGTATCTCATCTTGTCTCTATAGGCTACTGTTCTGCAAAGGCTCTCTAAATCTAGAGATCCACATCAACAAGCTGATACTTCCAAAACAGGTACTATGCCAAGCTGATCTAACAGCAGTTCAGCTACTGATACTTGTTCTGTGTTTTTGTCTTGCTGTGAATACTTTGCTATGGCTCCATTAAATTCCTTAAACATATCCCTGTGTTCATACATATATGTGCAGTATTCTTGGCTTCCCTTAAAAATCTTTTAAAATAACTTGGACTGGTTCTCAAGTCTGTCATATGCTCAGCTAGGGAAGAGGCTGTTGTCAGTGTGGAATGGCTTTTCTGGGATTATACAGGTACCAATTGGACAGGCATTCTTAGCCACAGCCATTCCAAGGTATGGAATTCTGCCTGCTTTTAGTTGTAGACAATAAGACTCAGTGGGTATCTGTACCTACTTACTAATTGTCTCATTTGAAAGAACTTCCTTCTCCAGATTGTCTGGAATTAGCTAGCAAGCTCAGAACTTATTCAAGGCTTGATGCTTGTGTGCCTGCATCACCTGCCTACTCATCATTCATTTAAGAAAATTTTAAATTTCTTCATATATATATATATGCCAAGAAGTTAGTAGGTTGACTGTTGTAGTTAATCCCTCTGTTCTTCTGGAAGTCTTTGTGATTGCAGCACTTCTCTATTTCTGTTAAATTTCTGCTACAGGTATTAAGAGGAGCACTTCAGCAGCTAAAGGAGAGAAAACAGAAAGTCCTGAGAGATATAAGAGAGACAATCAAGCTCTCCTACTTCAGGTAAAAAAATCTGACCTAATTCCTGGCTGTCCAGGAAATTATGATACTCGTATGCTGTTCACTTACATCACATGTAAACATATCCATTTTATCACTCCCTACATCTTAGGGATTCCCCTTTTCTATCAGTTTAGTTAGCTGGGGGGGTTTGTGATAAATGCTGATTTAGGTTTAAGAATTTGTGGCTCATTATGGGGGCTTTAGGTAAGTAGATGTTCTAGGAAAATCAGCTGTATGTGTTACCCTTGGATATAAAATATGTGATGTTATCTTCCGTAATTTGATTGCAGCTATCAATTTCTATTAAACCTACAGAAGACCTGCAGTGTTGGGTATTTTGTCTGACAAAAGTAATGTGTCTGAGATGAAACTAGACAGCACTGCTAAAGTTCAGTGAAATGTTCACTTCAATGAAAAAGTATAGACAGCATCAAAGATTCAAATGTACAGAATCATGAATTGGGGAAGACAGCAGAACCTCTATGGAAAGCAAGAAGAATGCTGAGTCAAGAAAAGTAAATGAAGAAGCACACTTGTGCAGCACAAAGATTTATCTTTAAATTTTTTTTTGGGGTGAAGCACAGTGGTTACTGACTTAGTGAACAGTTAGCTCTCTAACATTTACCCTGGACTAAAAGCATCATAGAAAATTGTCATAAAAATAAGCCAACTAAATATATACCAACTCTGTTTTTTTAAATTGCTTCTTACACGTAAGATGGATGTTTTTCAATTACTTGTATTGTTTGTCTCCTTGGGTGCCTTTAAGATTCTTTGCATCCCTCTCTTTCACTTACCATGTTTACATTTAGTGATTCATTCTAGTGGAGTCATTTGTTTTGTTAAAGATACATAGATTTATTGCCTTCCTATTAAGTACATATTTTTATATCACCATTGGAAGCATAGTGTATCTGCCCATTCCACAGAATTTCTCATATCCTATGCACTATTTAAACCTTTCCTCTATCTTCTACTTATCGTTGCTCTGTATATCTTATATCTCTAGCATGATTATTTTTTTTTGCTTAAAATGTTTTAGTAGTTTGAAACACTTCACATTAAAATAAAAATCAGAGAAATGCAAAATCTCAAAGGTTTCATTGGTGAGGCCTTTTGATCTGAATCTTGTAATTTAAGAGACTTGCAAGGACAGGAGCAGAGCTGCTGTGATGTCTTCTTCAGTAATGTCTTTGTATACCTATTCAGGTGGAAGCCCTGCAAGCTCAGATAGAAGAACAGACACAATTATCCAAGGAACAGATTGAAGCACTACTAGAGGACAGGAGGATTCATTTGAAGGAAGCCCAGGTTCAGCATCAGAGGGACCAGGACAAGATCAAAACTTTAACAGATAAGTGAGTATGAGGGAGTGACCATAGGTGTAGCCATGAGATGAGAAGAGAGGGGAAACAAATGTTTTGTTTTTCAGTGTGTTGCTTTCTTCAGCAGGCAGGAAAGCAAATTATGTGGCCATCTGTTTGGCAGAGTGTGTGGAGGGAGATGAATGGGATAGTCTACCTATTATAATAATCCTTTTATTGTATTGAAAGAATATCACCTCTTTAGATGAGAAGACCTAATCTCATTAGGAAGGGCACTTATCTTTCTTCCATGCTTCTTCTAACATTATGATGACTGAGGAAACTAAGGGGGGAAGTAGGAAAACAGTTAATTAACTCCACTGGGATCCCTTTTACAGACTCCATAAGACTCAGAATCTCTTATATGAGAGTACCCGTGACTTCCTCCAGCTCAAATTTGATGCCAGAACCAATGAGAAAACATGGATGGCAGAGAAGGATGGTCTGATGAGGAAAATTGACAAAGATCTGCATCAGCTTAATATCACCAAGCAACAAAGAAGAGAGAAGAAGCAGAAAGATACCAAGAAGGTGTTGAGGCCCGATCTGCTGCAGGCAGATGATGGGACTCAAAAGCTCCACAGCAGAGAAATAAAGGTAATCTTCTGTCCTAGGTAGAGGATCTTTAACAGTTGTTGAGTAGACAATTGAGTTTTGCAAAGATAGGCAGCTGTTTCAGAGCTGCACTGGCTTGCCATAAGTCAAACTCTGGTTGGCACTAATGTAAAATAAAAAAATCTTCTCCAGACTGAATCAGTGTTGCTCACCAATTTTAGGTAAAAATGTATAGTCAGGATTTTTGGTAACACTTCACTGTCAGGTTTTCTTAATGTCCAGGGCAAATCTTTGCAAAGCCATATGGTAAATGGGCTAGTAGTTCTTAACCCACTTGTTGCACATGCAGTTCCTAGGTCTTCCTTGCTGCTCTTGAGAGTGAATAAATCCTTTCAGTTGATGATCCTCCAGCTTTTCTGCAGTAGTCAGGATTTTTCTTCCACTTCTAGTTTACTTCTAGTGAGAAGCTGAGAAATCTGAAGTGGATAAAGAGACAATAATGAATTGTGAAGTAGACAGACAATAGGGAATTGTTTTTATCGTCCACCAAATGCAGATGCAGATGTACTGGGCAAACAGCTGTGAAAAGGGTAATTACAGTGTTAGTGGAATGTTACTTTTAAGGGAAAGAAGAGAGGGATCTTTAAATGTTTCTATCCCTATGTCATAGTCACTGCAAGAACAGCTAATGCAGGAGCAACGCCTGTCAAACATGTATAGAGAGCAGTGTGTCACCCTGGAAAATGAGCTGGCTAGGATTCGTGAGGAAGGAGATGCTGGCAGAGAACTCTTTAAGGTAATTATTCTGTAATCATCTGCTAGCTATGTGATGATCTTGCAGCCTTTCTTTTGTGTATCCTATTGAAGTTTCATCTCCATAGGAACGCTCAGAAAAGATGGGGAAGCGCCTGAAGCAGGTGACTCAGCGATATGAGGCCTTAGAAAAACGTCGCAATATGGAAGTGGAAGGCTTCAAGAATGACATTAAACAGCTTCGGCAGAAACTGAAAGATGTAGAGAACTGTCTTTTTAAGGTAATAGCGAAGTATTTCTGAGACAGAACATTACAGGATTATCCTATATAATTAAATGCAGTATTTCCCTGGATTTTAGCAAATACTTTCCTAAGTGCTCCTTTGGATAATACTTGATGAAACTCGCCCTTGTGTATTTTATGAAGCAAAAAAGATTTCTTTGTTAATCACTCAGGCATCTTAACAGAAACTGTCTTGATTATACATTAGCTATGTGTTTCTGTTGCAACTCAAAGTTCTTGTCTGTAGCCCACTTAGATGTCTGAGAACTGCAACATAGTGGTTTGTTTCAGCAGTATAGCCTATAAAGAACTTATTTTTTTCTAAATGTTTCTATCAGTGTTTGGTCTTGTTCCAGTAAGAGGTAGATCAGTGACTACTAAATAGTGTAAATATTCTCTTTATTCTTTGGCAATATCTTACTTGTAACTGTAGAAATTGCTGCAGAAACAATGGCTGTAAGCTGAAGCTGTGTACTCTGCAGCAGCTTCCAGATGTATAGATGATCATCAGGACACATTTGAAGGTGCTGATGTTGCTTGGAGTTTAGGGTGAGATATTTATCTAAGATATGCTTGAAAGGATGATCTGGCATAGCTTTTGTCCAACTGACTCAGGAGTGCCCCCAATTCATTGTTTTCTCTATTCTTGGTGCTCAGTTCAGTTTACTTAGACTAATGCATTTGTCTCCACCAAAGCCTTTGTGCATTTTGGTGTTTGAAGTTTTTTTGGGGTGAGGAGACAGGGCTGTAAATTCTTTAACTTCATTCTGTATGAACTAAATATCTTATGTGACTAGGGGAGAAACTGTTGTACCTTTACTAAAGACTATATGTTCTGTGAGTGTGCTCAAAACCGTATTCTTAATTTTTCTACACTTCTAACCACAAGAGGGCAGAGGAACAAAATCCTTGCTAGGAGTCTCCAGAGTGATTGATCTTTAAATCCTCTTTATTACTTGAGGTCAAAATTACTACAGCTGATTAAATTTCCTGATTTACATATTTAGATCTTTGAGAACTACACGATGACAATAAGACACTCAGAAAAGTTGAAAAAAGAGAAGATTTTGAGAACAGCTTCCAAGGCTGTGCTGCTCTGCCACTGACTGGGCTGCCATGCTGTCCAGTAACAGGAGTGGCAGCCATGACTAGCTTGTCATCAGGAATTATGATTATCCAGTTGTATAGCTCAGTATGAGCTTTAATGGCATGGCCTGAGACCTGACATGGTACCTGAACTGCTTTTGTGTCATATGCAGTTCTGAAGGCAGCAGATAAGACACAGTAGTTAGGCCACTTCTAGTTCTAGCACCACAAATGATAAAATGTCATCATGTCAGATGAGCTACTTTAGAAGTAGATGAAAGTTAGTTGATAAAATACTTCAACTTGCCTCTTTTTAGAAGTTTGATATAGTACAAGAATTAGAAAGGAGTTAACACCTTATGGGTAAACTTAATTATATCCTGTCCAGATTTCTTCCTCTCCAGATGTGTAATACCATAATGTATGAAAGATTTTTCCTTTGTTTTTGGCTCTAGAGCACCTTTATATTGAAGATGTGTTAGCCTAGTGATATAACCTTAAGCATCCTCTTGGCTAGCTACAAAGGATTTCCAGTAGTCTGTCCCTCATATCCTCATCATATTATAAATTGTATTCTATAGTTTTGTTTTTCTGAAATTGTTTTTTCTTTTGAAGGTAACTCTGAATATTGGACCAGACCAGGATCTTGCAATTCTACATGAGGTCCGCCAAGGGAACAGACTAACCCATAAAATTCAAGAAGAACTGAAAAACTTAAAAGCAAAAATCTATGGCTTAGAGAATGAACTAAGACTCTGCTGAAGGTCAGGTATTGGCTGACATCCTGCTTTTAGGAATGGGACAGTGCTAGGCTGAAGGATTTGAATGTAGAACAGCTGCCTGTCTGTTTCCTGGCATCCAGTGACAGAAGGCTTGAGGGAATCTGAAGTTAATGTTTTAACACTTTACATGAACCATTCCTAAAGTAACAGAGACAACATCTGATCAGACTGATACAGGTGGTCCATAATGACTGATGTATGAGGAATGTACTTATGACTTCATCTTCCCATCATGACAAGGGGTCAGTGTATACTGGCCCTCATATTTGTTTGGAGTTTGTTATAAACCACATATGGTTACAGTGAAATTAGTAATCCTGGGAGAGACCTAGTTCAGAATCTGAATTGTTTGACTGACATATTCCTATGTGTGGAACAGCTTTTAAAATGCTTTAAATTGTTACTGTTTTAGTACTTCGCTACTTTGAATTTGTTTTTTTAAAAGACCCTGCATAGGAAGTACATGCTAAGGGTTGTTGCATCTGACTCTTGACAGCATAATTATTTTAAATTACTTCCCTTTGCATGGTTTTAAACTAATTGAGACAAACCCGACTGATTTAATGTGGTGGGGAAAATCTCTCTATTGAACTCATTTGCAAGAACCAGCAACATCTACTTTTGTACTGAATATTTAGAGGAGAGGAAAATACTGCATTTAGTATCATTATTTCATCCCCTTCCTCACAGTTTATCCTGACACACAGAGGAATAATAAAAGGCATCTAGTATCTTGCTTAACCACTATATTTATTTCTACCTTAAAACAATATTGTGGTACTGTGCCAAAAAATCACAGCCAAATTTTGTTAGTGCAGTTGTTGCTGCTGGACTGTAACTGAAATTGGGGGTGAAAGAGGTTGCAAGTTGCTACATGATAAATGTAACTCTAGACAGATGATGATTATCTTTGTACCAGACATCAGGACATTACAATTCTAGGAAATCAATAAAATCATGAAAATTATTACAACACACCTTTTAAGCTCAGTTTGTAATTGCAGGTATTCATGTTTTTACTCTGTTGTCAGCAAATCTTGTCCACCTTGAGAGCAGATCTGTGTTGGAAAAGGGATTTCAGTTCCTCTTCTTTCCTGCTGTACCTTTCCTACCTTGTTAAAGGCAGCAAAACCAGAATAATGAATTTCTAAAGTATATGCTTACAGGATACCAGCACTCCCTTTCCTGCAGAAAAAACTTAGTGTGTGAGAGCAGGCAGTTTCTTTGGATGTGACAGTGGCCATGGATGTCTTCATTCTGTGTTTAAGAAGGGGAGATATGTAAAAGATGGCTTTTTTTTCTGTCAAGATTTGGAGAAAGAATTGTTTTTTATAGTACCAACTAAAGTAATGCAGGAGGAGAAATTCCCTTAAGAGCTCAAGGCTTACTTTGTTGTGTATTTTTATGACAGGCTTGCTGTCCCTTATGGTACTGTGCTTTGTGGCCTTGATTTGGTGTGTGTTCTTGAGGTCAAATTCATCACAGACTTCAAGTGTGGGTGGCTGACAGTCTTTACCTAGATGCTGAATAATTATTGCAATTTAGTGTGGTGGTTAAGGAAGATACTAGATGCCTTTCTTGATGTGGGTGTGCCTTTTATTATTCTGCTGAGTGCCAGGATAAACTGGGAAGAAAGGGATGAGAAAATGACAGTCAATTTTAAAGCATAGTGCACTAATCACTTCAGCTGAAAATGCCCAACTGTTTCAGTTCATGAACAACCTGGATGTCAGTGCTTGGTGGTGGACAGTTGAAGGTTATTAAATAATACTGTCCAACAAACAGTCTCACTCTCAGCTGACTAGTACTTTATTTCATAAGTCTAGCTATTTCAAGTGAGTTTATATGTGAAATAACATGCTACTGATTTGACAATATCAAAAGTTATCATGGGTCCTGGAAGGCTGTGTCTGAAAGTTTATATGTAGTGAAGTATTAGCCACTTATTCAGCAGGATCCAGCTACATAAATTCAGCTGATGGGAAGCTAGCAAAGTCTCTTAAGCTATAGAAAAAAGTGTTTATTTTCAGCACTTCCACGATTAAGAAGTGACCACGAAGTTACCCTTTTCCTCACTTTAAAGCCATAAAGACTGTCTGAATAAAGGCTGTAGGCCTTGACATTCAGGTTTGTAAGACTGTGAGGAAAAATTGAGGGAAGAAGGATGTAAATGTTTAATTTCCTGCCTTTCTTAGCATTATTCTTTATTATTTGAAAGACTGAACAGAATAAAGTGGCAACATTCCTAATATATCTGCTGGTGTGTCAAAACCCAAGTGTGGCTTGAACTTCATTTTTAATTTGTTGCTGGACTGTGAACCCTTCCCATTCAAGGAGAGTGGGGCTGTGGAGAAATTACAGTAGTGCTGGTCTATAAATCTGTTTTACTTGGAAGCTTGAATATTTGTCCAGGGGCAGGAAGTGCAAAGTATTGTATGTGCTCTTTCTGTGTGATACCATGTGAAATTTTGCTTTTATGTTGCCAAAACAAATGTGGACCTTCAAGCCAAGAATTGCTTTCAAAAGCCAAATGCTTTCTACCACTGGCTACCCCTTTAAGATGTCACTAAAGAACTAGTGGCATTTCCATGAGGGTTTCCTGAAAAAGTTTTCAAGACCCATATTAGTCAATTCTCTTTAATGAGTTTTTGGGTAGAAAACAAAGACTGACATTTACTTGCAAGACAGATCAGTTTTTTTTACTATTTTAAGTTAGTCACATGTGACTTGAGTAATTTCAGTATAATTAAGTGCCAGGTTATGTATGCAGGAGCACATTGTTTGTTTGAATGATCTCCAAAATAGCTGATTCTTGGGATATGGAAACCATCCTACAGAGGATTAAAGGTTATAACTGGACAAATGTTATTATGAGCCAAGATACTAAAATATTTCCTGCATAAATAAGAGAAAGTGGGCAGTAAGGGAAAACTTCGTTGTTGTGTGACCTTATGTAGCTATGGAAGGCGTGCATACATTTTGGAAAGGATGTTGAAATACTGCATAAGGCACAGAACCACAGATGATTCAGTAGAAAAGGTTGTGCAAGAGTTATTTCATTAAGACCACTGATTAATATACATCTATCTTGAAGACAAAGTAGTACCAAAGACTTCTCTATCCCAACAGAGAAAGGAAGGACAAGAACAAGTAGTCTGAACCTCATGTGTGGTGGTTTTTGGTTTTTTAGTAACAGGAAGATTGCACTATTTCCTGTCAATACAGCAAACTGTTTGTGGAGGTAACAAATTCCCCATCTCTGTCTTCATATAAAAATACCAATTACAGCTCTGGAGAAGGCAGCTTGAATTTAATAAGTTACTGAGTTTTACACATTAGAAGTGAATGAAATATAATGACAAGAACCAACAGGAAATCATTTAATGGTCCCTTCTGGCTTTAAACTTATGCTTTATTTATATGCAATATTTGTAGGAGCTTTTCAGCACTCATGCAGTTGCCTTAATTATAAGAATATATGCTGTGTCAGCTCACCCTACACAGCAAGGTTACACGAGGTAGTAAGAACTGAAACAATTTTTTAAATCCCTCATGATCTTCCTATACCACAACTTGCAGTAATTGCTGAATGAATAGATGCTGTAGCTCTGCTTAGAAAGGCAATTTAACAGCAGCCACAGATCTGATAGCTGTCAGAATAAGTCTAACTAGTAGTAGAGTATATGCTGTATGCAGTGGCTGTACTTAAATTGTTGACATAAGTAACAACACTAGTACAGTAACAGACACATTTTACCAGTATGGATGGACTCTGTGGGAAGCCCAGTATTCTGGAATTGTAATGTCTGTGTGTAAGCCAGGAAGTAATTATTTGATATTGACTTTCTTGGACACTAGCTGGGAGCAGCATCCCCCATGTACTTTGTTCATATTTGTGAAAAGCAATGTCATCAGACTTTTAATTACAGCTCACACTTAATTCTGCTACATTCAAATGTATTTGTGCCTCCTCAGTCAAAATGCTAATGAAGATGCCTCATTTGTCTTATCTAAAGTGTTATCACAGCTCAAATTTTATACAAGGGGTGTTTTAAAGATGTTTTCCAAATGCCAGATTCTACCCGTAGGATGGGAGTGATGCTGGACATGAATATAGAATGGGAGAGGAGTGGCTGGAGAACAGACCTGCAGAGAGATGGCTCAACAGGAGGTAGCCAGGAGGGCAAACCCCATCCCAGTGTGCATCAAAGAGCCAATGGTCAAAGGGAGGACATGACCATGCTGTGTGTTCAGTGTTGGTGCAACCTCACCTGGAGCAGTGTGCTGTTGTGGGCCCTACCATTTAAGAAGAATGTGAATGTCATAGAATCAGAGAATAGTTTGGGTTGGAAGGGACCTTAAAGATCATCAAGTTCCATCCCCACTGCCATAGGCAGGGACACCTCCCACTGCAACAGGCTGCTCAGTGCCTTGCTCAGCCTGGCCTTAAACACCTCCAGAGAGGGGGCATCCACAACTTCTCTGGGCAAACTCTTCCAGTGTTTCACTGCCCTCACCATAAAGAATTTCTTTCTTACATCTGCTCTGAATACATCCAGAGCAATGCAACAAAACTAGTGCCTGGAGATTTTGTTTGTCTGGGTTCAGAGAAGGGGTGACCTCATCATCTCTCAGAAAGCTATAGAGAGGGAAGAGCCCCCTCGTGCCCAGTGATGGGACATGCGGGAATGGCTCAAAGCTGCACCAGAGAAGGTTCAGGCGGGACACTGAGGAAACAATTCTTTACTGAGGGGGTGGTATAACAGTATAACACTGGAACACACTTCCTGGAGAGGTGGTTGATGGCCCAAACCTGACAGAGTTTGATGCATTTGGACAATGATCTTGACAACATGCATTAACTTGGTCAGCCTTGAAGTGGTCAGGCAGTTGGACTAGATGATCATTGTAGGTCATTTTCAACTGAAATATTTTGTTTCCAATTTTTTCTGTAATACTTTGCTTTTATATTCCCAAGTTGCTTTGATTTTATTTTTTTTTAAATATTCCCTTTCCCTCCCTTAAATTTGCCAGTCTAACTGTAGACATATATGCATTTGTTAGCATGAGGACTGGGATAGTGTACCAAAACAAACTTGAATATAGTGTAGAAGGCTGTAGAGAGCCTTTTACCTCTCTTAGAGAAGTGAAAGCTGCAATGATTCCTTTTGGCTGATGTATTCATAGGGCCTAGACACAATGAACAAAGTTTATTTCAATCCTTACATTGCCCAAAAAGTTTAGGGCTCTGTCTGAAGCAGGCCATTAGAGGTAACTGGAATTGAACTCACTCTGCTGCTACTGATATGTTTGAGATTAATAGGATGGAATTCTNTGCCTTGCTCAGCCTGGCCTTAAACACCTCCAGAGAGGGGGCATCCACAACTTCTCTGGGCAAACTCTTCCAGTGTTTCACTGCCCTCACCATAAAGAATTTCTTTCTTACATCTGCTCTGAATATATCCAGAGCAATGCAACAAAACTAGTGTAAGGGCTGGAAGGAATGTCTTCTGGTAAGTGCCTGGAGATTTTGTTTGTCTGGGTTCAGAGAAGGGGTGACCTCATCATCTCTCAGAAAGCTGTAGAGAGGTATTTCCTATTTAGCACCAAATGAACTGTTTGGAGAAAGGGAGTCTTTGGTTATGAGTTAGAGTGGCTGCCCTTCAAGCAAGTTCCAAAAATACAACTTTACAAGCAGAGCCTTCAATGGGCTTGACTTTTCACTTACCCTGGCTAAATTGCATGTTTTAAGAATTACAGTGTTGTTGGATTGTGGATAGTTTAAAAATGTGTAAATATGGGGTTTGTTGGGTTTTTTTTTGTTTTGTTTAGAAAACCCAGAGAGGCTTTCAGCACGAGTCTTTCTATGTTCAATCAGGACAATGATTAACTATACAAGCATGAGGGGTTTCATTGTTGAAATGAGTTTGATTTGTATAGAAAGCAAGCCCTGGCTTTCCCTTAGTGCAGCATGCCCAGAATGTGCTGCATCCTTCTAGATTGATTCAGGGAGCAAATTACCTTTCTTTCACTGCAGACATGTATCTCAGTAATGAGTCATTCCTAAGTGTGAAAGTAAAACTATTTTCTTCTCCAGAGAGCTAACTTGGGTGGGCAGAAGCCTGCTCAATGTCATCACAGGGAAAGCTACTCAGCTTTGTCTTCTGTAGGGTCCTTAATGAAATGACCCTGACACATCTTCAGAAGATCTTGAAACATAAGGATGATGAGCACAGTCACTTAAAATATAAAACAAGTACTGGCACTTCCAAGACAAGGGCAGGAGGAAATTTTGACAAGACTTCAGTCAGAATTAAAATGAGATGGATTTCCAAAGTGGTCAAAGATGCAGATTTTTATTATGGTGAATGTCTAAACCCTCAAAAGTCTTTTGAAATTTCTCAGCTTACAGTATAAAAAAAACTTTTCTGAAAGCGCAAACATATGCTCTGGATATTGTGAGATTGTTCTGATGTGCAGAAAGCAATTTGGGACAATTCATAGGGCAGGATCTGCTCCTGGAGGTGTTTGAAGTTCATGTAAAAATGTGTTAGAAAGGAAGGGCAGGCCATTTCTGTGTTATTTTGCCTCAGCTAGGACTTGAGATCTATACGGAATTACATGGTGATGAGACAGAAACACAAATGAGGCTTTCCACCCAGGTGGGTAAGTTGAAGGAAAGCAGTTGTCAGATGGTGATGCCGTGGTCTGTGTTGGAACTGAGGGGGCACAGCCGGAAGAGGAAGAGTGAGAGGAAGTCTCAAACCCTGGCTCAGGCCATCATTATACAGATGTTGGCAGTGGAGCTGTATGGGTAAAAATAGCATTGGTGAAGAACATAAGTGCATTAGAAAAACCTACAGTATCAATATGTCCCAACTGGGCAAGATGGTCCTTTTTGACAAGAGTTTTATCATGAAAACACTTTGTGATTTCCTTACTGTGTTGCTGAACTGCAGCATCGACAGGGCTTTTCCTGTGATAGCTCCTCCAGCAATGCCTTTTAGGACCCACTTTGTTGCTGAGGAGTCAAAACCAGGGAAATAATGGGGAACTCTATCTTCAGAAACTGCCTTTGCCTCTTAGCAACTCTTCTGCTTTTGAGCCTTTTCAACGATGCAAGTTGAGATGATGTCATTGTGATTCTGTGATTCAAAGCATGGCCGAGGTGAGGAAGAGAGGGCGTGGAGCCATCAGGGTGGTGAAAGCTTAGGGGACAGTTTTGGATGTCTTTGGTGTAGAGCTGGTAATTAGTCTTAAAATTAAAATTACGCAAGAAGAAAGAAGGGAAGGAGCAAGAGGTGGCTAATTAAACCTTTGGGGAGCCTACAGAGAAAAGATGCTGGCACAGAGCTAGAAGTAATTTACAGAGCAGAGAAACAGTTGTTAGATAACCAGAAGCTAAAATGTAACAAGAGGACATGGGGATGCAGAGATGGAGCTAGAGGGAAGAGGAGATGCATATCACTAAGCGCTGTGCTCATATCAAAGGCTGCTTTTATCATGTGGAAACGCAGCCAAAATAAAAAACAAACAAAAGCCCAAACAAACAGAGAAAATGAAGAAAGTACTCCATTTGGCTCAGCTGGCAAATAGGTTCTTGAAAGTGAATAGTCAGGCTGGGCCAGGAGAAGTGTAGCCTGAAGTGAGCAGTGATCAATGCTCCAGGATGGTCTGTCAGGGCAAGAGAAGGTGAGAGATGTGGAGGTTTGGGTTGCACACACGTGTGTGACTTGGTTTCCTAAGAAATTGGGAATACAGGATGCTGGGGTAAAAACGTTTAGAAACATTGATAGAATCACAGAATAGTTTGGGTTGGATAGGGCCTTAAAAATCATCTGGTTCCAACCCCCCTTCTACAGGCAGGGGCACCTTCCACTAGGCCAGGCTGCTCAATGCCTCATCAGCCTGCTTTGAACACCTCCAAGGGTGGGGCATCCACAACTTCCCCATACAACCTGTTCCAGCATCTCACCACCATCACAGTAAGAATTTTCCTCCTGATGTCTAAACCTGCCCTCTTTAATTTAAAAATGGTTACCTTTTGTCCTATCACTGTAATCCCTGATGAAGAGTCCTGACCCAGCTTTCTTGTATGCTCCTTTCAGGTATAGGTAGGCTGCTATAAGGTGACCCCAAGGTATCTTCCCCAGGGTGAACAGCCCCAACTCAGCCTCATGGGAGAGGTGCTCGAGACCTCTCCTTGTCTTTGTGGTCCTCCTGTGTCCTTGTGCTGATATTAGTATAAGTGATAATCTTACTCCTGGGCATCAGTCCTTTCTCCAATGATAAAGTGGTCCAAAATAAGTTACTCTTAAGTGTAGGAGCTATTCAAATTCCTTCTTTCACTATTCATTACACATCCAGATTAGATTTGTTCCTTAATGCTGTTCTACTGTAACTATATTTTAACAGATACACATCACCATGCCACACTTATTTCCTTAACAAGGTATCTTCCCCAGACACTCATTCGAGTGTATTTCTATCACCACAAGTATTTTGTTACTTTACAGGTCAATGAGACTATCATTAGCTTATAGCTTCACTTCTTCTCCCCCCCCCTCCATTTTAGTCCCATAGGCAGAAAGTATGTATGTTTTTATAATTTTAGTATGCAGCAAAGTGCAGTTATCATTTTTTCAGACTTAAGGCTGTTCACTTAAGAAATGCAGATAACTTCCTGCTAAGTATACATCTTTTAAATCTCTTTCTTTAAATAGTAAATGGAGGTTAATTAATCCTTAGTTGCTGTATGTTTTTCTTAGTATTTTCTTTCCCCCTTTTTATTTTTTTTTTAAATTAAGATGAAAAACCTATTTCTCTCATACCAAAAAATGAAAACCCCAAAGCAACATAATACCAAAAAAATCTCAGTGATGGGTGTGTTGTACCCTTTTATGAGAGTGCTGCCCTGCCATGATTAAATTGATGCACAGCTCCAAGACTTCCAGTACCCATACTTGGCAGCCCTTTGGAGGCAGCACTATGATTAAGCTTGGCTTAGGCAATGTCTATCTGCAGCTCCTCCAGCATGGTAGGAGAAACTCAAGCACTGTATTCTCCAAAATTTCTGCATGGACCCTGTCTCTGGGTCAGCAGGGGAGCTCAAGGGCAGATCTGCTCACCAGCCTTCCCCACTGCAGGAATTTGTTCCCATTTTGAGAAATGTATCTTTCCACCTCCAAAATGACATGTAAAACTATTTGGAGACACTCTTCCCAAAGCAAAAGAAAGCTCCCAACTCAGACCTGGAGGGAGATGGTTCTGAAACCTTTGTGAGACCTTCATTGAAAGGAAGCCTGTTGTCCATCTGTTCATCTCGATGCCTGACAAGTAACAGCAGGGGCTCCAGGTGATTCTAGGGGCTATAGATGCTGCTTCTGCCTCCAATCAGGACAACACATGAGGTTGCAGTGTTCTGCCCGTGTCAGCCTGTCCCTGGTGAGGCTCATGCCATTCTCCCACTGCCCTCCAAAAGGACTTAGGCACATTTGCCAAGGCTGAGTAATGGCAAGAGTCCTTTTGAGCAGCCACACGCTTCAGAAGGCTGCTGGGAAGGGAAGCAGGACCCTCAAAAGTAGATCTATCATCATTGTGTGCATTTTAAAAATTAACTTCAGCCTGGAGGTTTTTCTTCATGATTGCACACAGCACAGGGGCTCAATCTGTGCAGGAGAAGAGCTGTGAAGGTGAAGTGACCCAACACCCACACAAAATGTGGCTGGTGTTATCTTGGTCTAGGTCCCCAGTTGGGATCTGGGTCCACAGACAGTATCTTCCACTCCAGTTTCACCTTCTATCCTCTGAGACAGCTTGGCAAAGTCAACTGAGCCAATAGAGGAGGGTGGGGGAGTGGGGCACAGCTGGGAAAGTCACTGTAGAAGTGACATCCAATGATAGGACAAGGGACAGTGGGTGCAAGCTGGAATACAGGAGGTTCCACAGAAATATGAGAAAAAACTTTTCCATAGTGAGGGAGATGGAACACTGGAACAGGCTACCCAGGGAGGTTGTGTGGTCTGAAGACATTCAAACCCTGCCTGGATGCCTTCCTGTGAGAACTTATCTGGGTGTTCCTGCTCTGTCAGGGGGATTGGACTAGAAGATCTCTTGAGGTCCCTTCCAATCCTTTACATTCCGTGATTCTGTGAAGTGTGCTTGGTGAAATGGAAAACTGAACACAGCCAAGGAAGATCCTGGTCTTCATGTGGGTCTCCAACAACCTCCCGGTGGTCTGCATGGTGTAACATCCCATTTAGTAAGCTGCTCCAGAAAGCAGGGGTGGAAGGACTAGGAATAATGGATGCAAATTGGAAGAGGGGAGAGTCAGGACAGATATAAGAAAAAAATTCTTTACGGTGAGGGTGGTGAAATGCTGGAACAGGTTGCCCAGAGAGGCTGTGGATGCCCCCTCTCTGGAGGTGGTTAAGGCCAGGCTGGATAAGGCACTGAGCAGCCTGATGCAGTGGGAGGTGTCCCTGCCTATGGCAGGGGGTTGGAACTTGATGTTCTTTGAGGTCCCTTCCAACTCAAACCATTCTATGATTCTTGCGCTGAGGGCTCCAAAGCTGGATGCTTCCGACACCTTGGCAGGAGTCTTGGCTCTGACTCCTCAAGGACTCCCGGTCCCGGGGCCGGGGTGGGAGTGGCTCCGTGTTCCAAAACCCCGCCCGCCCCAAGAGCGGCGAGGGGAAGATGGGGGTAGCCCCGTCGCTGTGGAGCCCCCGGCTCGGCCCCCGGCGGGGCGGAGGCAGGTGTGGGGGGCGGTGGCAGAGCTCGCCCGGGAGCTGCCCCCGCGGGGGTGCAGCACCGCCCCGTACCTGGGCCCGCCCCACGGAGGAGGAAGGCGGGGTGCTGAGGCGNNGCTGGCCCTGGGGCTCTGGGCCGCTTACCTGGAGCTGGTGGCGGCGAACAGCGGTGGCGGCGGCGGGAGTCCCTCGGACCTCAGTGAGTTACTCCCGCGGGACGCCAGGGGAAGGGAAGGCGGGAAGGAGAGGTGGGGAGAGGGGATCCCATCCCGTCCCGTTCCCTCTCAGCCTCCGTCCCGGGTTGGAGAGCCCCCCTTTCCAGGCCAGAGGAGCGGCCGATCTCCGGGCAGCCCCCTTGGGAGCGGAGGTGGGTCCAGTCTCCTGAGAAGGAGGGGTGAGTTGTAGCAGGTTTTGCCTTTTCTGCCTTTGGCCTGTGGGCTCTCGCCTTCCTCGCTGTCGGGACCTGTCAAAATGTGATCTTACTGGCAATCGCCGAGCCTCGGTGTCACCCCTTTGGGGTGGCGGTGGCTTCTCGTTCCCTGGTGCCAAAAGGCTTTGAATATGGCAGGGATGAGAGAAGCAGCGTATGCAAAGGAGGAAGGAATCTGTACCCTGGAGATGCTCACCTCCTGACGGGTTCACTCACTGCAAACTTTGAGTGCAGCGGGGTGGATGCTCAGTGCACTTAACTGCTTGCTTTATTTCTTCTTTTTTTTTCCCCTCAATTGAGGAAAACAGTTATTTCTATCAGTGTCACGTGGGCTTTTGTGCTTTTCTACTTTCCTTTACGGTGTCAAGAAAGTTTTGAATGGGCCGAGTGTTTTGTGAAAGCCCGTGTTGTTGCGGCTGCTGGTTTTTGAATAGTATCAGTGATGGATGCCAAAATAGTTTGACAGCAGTTTTTCAAACACATGTGAGCTTTTAACTATTCGTGCTTTTCAGTATAGCTGTAAACCCTCTTGATTCTTCCTCCTGCGAGTCAGGCATGGTTTCAGTCGTAAAGCTTTCAACTGTGGCTTTGCAAGGGCCTCCATGGGTGTCAGCTCCTACTAAGTCCATTACAGGACTTCCATTTGTTCTGTATTATATGTGATGTCAAGGCTAAAAACACACCTTCATTGTCCCAGCAGTGTAAGAGATCTGATTTCTTTGGCTGGGATGAATCCTCTGGTTATAATCTGCTTTTTTATGCTTGGTGGTTGGGACCTGAAGAGACGGATTGTGCTGTGAGTCCACTTTGTGTTACATCTTTCATGCAGTCTAGCCAAGCCTCTTGAAGTGTACCACTTTGTCCCTCCAAAAGTACCCTCCAAAGATCCTTAGAGAAGACTGTGGAGGTATGTAGATCACTTCTGAGGTGCAGCAAGGGTGAAAACAAACCACTCTGAGGTACTTAAAACAGAGCTTATAAGGAGAAGAGGGGCTGAGTCAGGTGTTTGGAGCCGTTCAGCTGATGGTCCTTTTGCTGCCAGCAATGCAAAGTGAGAGGAAGGAGATGGGAAAAACAGGCAGAGAGCATGAGGACAGAAGAGATGTGCAGGACCAGACAGCTTTTCTTATGAATTGATATCATCCTGTTTGCTTTTAGACAGGGTCAGCTTTACATCTATAAAAGTCATTCAGTTTTGAGACTGAACCTGGAAATTGTCATGTGCCTACAGTCCCTACCAGCTAAGAAAATGAAAATAGTAACATTATGTTAAAGTTCAATTGTATAAATGTCCAGATTCTCCCACATCCACCAGAGACCTTACTACCCATTGCATGTGGAAGGCATTTAAAGGGCAGGAGGCCTCAGGAGCTCTGGAGTATTGCGCAGGGAAAGCAGCCATGCCTGGAGAGCCAAGGCTCTGTGGCTGCACTGGGTGCTTGGCGTCATGTTTTCCTGGCCTCATAGCCAGCATTCTGGAACCTGCTAACAGAAAAAAGGTTAATTCTTGACCTTCCCCACCCTTCCTCTTGGCCCCAGTACTACTGAAAGCTTGTTTTGTTTTAAGAGAAATCAGAAGTTGGAGTGAAAGATAATAGTGTTTGTTTTCTTTCTGGCTGTTTAAAGCTAAGTAATGTTTTCTTCTCTTGGGACTGAGGTGGCTGCTTTTGTATCTCCAAGTGGTGACTCTTTTCAGAGATCCCAGGGATTTGGCATAGGAGGGAATGATTCTCAGAGGAATTATTACTTTTTCCTTCTCATTTCTACATTGTTTTCCATCACATGTCCCAGGTGGGAACCCTTCAGTAAGTCACACTTGGGACCAACCAAGAGCTACCAACTCAATTTACCTGATGCAACAGCCTCCCCAGATACTGCTTATAAAAAACAAAGGGCATTTATTGGACAGCTTTTCTGGGCAAAGGCTAAGAAGCTCCCTCCGTTAGGGCTAGAAAGCAGAAAAGTTGCTGGGCTTGGAAGGAGACCTTCAGGAGAACCCTGTTTCCATCTGTTGTGCTCTCCCTAAAAGGCATTGAAGAACAGCGTGTGCATGGAAAGCCAAGTATGTTTTCCTCCTTCCAGAGAGTAGACCTTCTTTTGCAAGGCTGTAAGGAACCACAGAAAATATTCCTTTTCTTCTGAGCCAGGCATGGGATGGAACACAAGCCACTGTGATGCCCTCATGCCACCTGTGCTCCTGGCTTAGAGCAAGTCTTCAGGCATGGTGATTCCTCTCTAGTTTTATGCTCCTCTTCTCCTCTAACCCCACCAGATCAGTGGGCTGTAGAGAAAGCAAATGTCAGATGCTCACAGAGTGAGCATTTGCCTAACAGATCCTTAAAAAATGAGGCCCTGACTATCTTCCATTGATGTACAAGTAGTTCTGCTATGGAACAAAATTAAGCATATGAATTAGTTTGGCCAACAACAAATAAAGGGCCTAGGAGAATATACTAAAATTATTGGTACCCACTGGCTTCTGTGGAGCTGCATCACCGTACACTGAGAGAGGCTCTGGCTGTGAGGTTCATTATGTTGAAGTCAAAGACTGAGGAATCAGCTGGAGGTACAAAACTCAACCCATGAGTTCTGTGGGATTCATACATTCCTAAGCTGATCTTGGTTCTTTTCCAATTGTGGAAGTTTGGGATGGGATCTCAGGAGAGAGAACTTTTCTTCAAAAGTGATGCTGAAATGAAGGATCAGTCTGCTTTAAGAAAAAGACAATACAAAAAGCCTAAACAAACCAGAAAAGAACCCAACACCACGTCTTTTTTTTTCCCTTGTGATGGAATTAAATCAAGGTATTCCTGCATTGTGCCTTATTTGGCACAACTGTTGTCATTCATGGGTGGGAGGATGTTTCAGTTTGTGTTGTTGTTGAGGAGCTTGCCCTTTTTTTTTTCTTTTTTTTTATTGAGCATGTTTGGCTGGTCTTCTGACAAACAGGTACCTATAGGAATCTTAAGCATGTTTACAGCTGACTGAAGAAAGACAAGAAGGCTGATGTGAGTTGAAGATGGGCACAGTTCTCCTTGCATGAAATGGGGTGGCCTCTTGTCATCCAAAACAAGTTGTAACAGGCAGGACACTGTCTTCTTGCCAAGAAACCCGAGGAGCTGGAGACAGTCTGTTTACCCCTTCTGCTGACAGGCACTGACCTCTGTGGGGTGGGCTCTGCAGTAGAGATGTTATTCTGGTCTTTGCTAGCTGCTGCACAGCACACTATACTCCCAAAAGTCACTGCTGGAGATGGGGAAGATTTCCTCTTCCAAGGGTGAATTAAGTGCTGGGGAGGGAAAAAAACACTAGTAAAGCACAGAGTAGGCAGATCTGGAGAGCAGGTCCCACATGCTGCCTTTACTGCTGTGACTGATACTGTTGACTTGGCAGCATTTCTGGAAGGGAACAAGGGCAAGGATGGGTTTTTCTCAGCAAAGACCCTCACTCCAAAACACAGCTTCTTCTCAGAGCTGCTGCAGTGCTGTGTTTGGGAACCTGTTGCTTACCTCTGTTTTTCTCATCTGTGCCCATTTGGGCCCTTTCTCACCTATCCATGCAGAAAGGTGTGACTCTTTGAGGTAGCACTCTGAGCTTGCATCAGCAAGCCATGCTGGCAAGAAAGAGAGATGCTTAACAGTCCTCTCATGGTTCAAAACCTTGTGTCAGCCTAGGAAAAGTGAATCCTGATCCTTAAAGAAAGTTGTGGATGAGATTGCTGCACAGGCTGTGCGTTTTTTTCAGCTGCAAAGACCATGGTATCTCCAGAGACTATAAACCATTTAGTGATGCTTTATTGCAGGTGTGAGCATCACAGCAAACCAGGCACAAGCAGGGTGTGCAGGATTAGGTTAAATTGTTAGAGGTGCAGCCTGTAGGAACAAGGAAGCAGGGACCCTTTTTAACCTGCCTCTCCCAGCTGATTCAGCCTACACCCATTCAATTATATTGCATTGTTGCATGCAAATAATGCTGGGAGTGTGTTATCTTCCTTTCCTGGGATGTGAAAAGTGTTTTTTTCACTTCTAGTGCCACAGTCTGCTGCTTTCTTAACTCAGTAGTGTGCAGCTTCACTCTCCAGAGTGGGAAATAGAAGGGATTCAGAAGAATCATAGAATAGTTCGAGTTGGAAAGGACCTTAGAGATCATCAAGTTCCAACCCCCCTGCCATAGGCAGGGACATCTCCCAGTTGATCAGGCTGCTCAGTGCCTTGTCCAGCCTGGCTTTAGGCACCTCCAGAGAGGGGGCATCCACAACCTCTCTGACCATAAAGAATTTTTTTCTTATGTCTAGCCTGAATCTACCCTCCTCCAATTTACATCCATTATTTCTAGTCCTCCCATCACATATCCTATTAAAAAGTCCTACCCCTGCCTTTCTGTAGGCCCCCTTCAGGTATTGAGAAGCTGCTGTGAGGTCCCCCTGAGCCTTCTTTTCACCAAGCTGAACAACCCCAACTCCTTCAGCCTGTCTTCATAAGGCAGTTGCTCCAGCCCTTTGATAATCTTCGTGGCCTTCCTCTGGACCTGCTCCAACAACAGGCTCTGTGTCTTATGTTGAGAACTCCAGAACTGAACACAATACTCCACCACTCATCAGCATCGAGCCAAGCAGAGAAACCACAGAGATGTGTGAATGGAAATGTCCTCATGGCAAGACTTCCACCTCTCTGCTTGTGTACATCTTTAGTGTCCCTTTTCTTTCTCAGAAACCTGGTTTGTTTCCCTGCCCACCATGGTGAGCTCTGTGATCTTCATGCATCCAGACTACTACAAAGCAGCATGAGTTGCTTAAACCTTACCCATGTGTTGGCATGGACAGGCAGGGGGGGGTGTGTTTGTGTGAGGAAAGCTGGAGTCACGTAGTGTGATGCATTGACTTATTTCTCTAGCCTTCCTGCACCTCAGAAGCGCCTATAACTAAGCGTAAGCAGATGGAGACATGTGAGTCTATTCACAGGCATGCAAACTGAATTTTGCAATCACTCACATTCAAGCTTACTTGCTTGTACATGCACAGTATCACTCTTTTTCATAACCTCTTCCACCAAAGGTTACTGAGTGAGAAATGGAACCATGTGGCTCTCCAGTAGTGGCTGAACTATCTCACCTTCCACTCTGTGGAAACTGCAAATCCAGAGTAGAAGTTAAACTAAGTATCATTCCCCAAAGCCACCTCATCCTGACTGCGGAATCACAGAATCGTAGAGTTGGAAGGGATCTCCAAAGCCCATGTAGTCCAGCAGTGAGCAGGGACATCTTGTACTAGATCAGGATACTCAGGCCTTGAATGCCTCCAGGGATGAGGCCTCCAACACCTCTCTGGGCAGCCTGTCCCAGTGTCTGACCACCCACATGGGGAAGAAGTTCTTCCTGATGTCAAATGTAAAGCTGTCCTGCTCTAATTTCAAGCCACTGCCCCTTGTCCTGTCACTACATGCCTTGACAAATAGTCCTTCCCTGTCTTTCCTGTAGCCCCTTCAGGTGCTGGTAGGTCTCTATGAGGTCTCCCTGGAGCCTTTTCTTGTCCAGGCTGAAAAGCTCCAACTCTCTTAGCCTGTCCTTGTAGGAGAGGTACTTCAATTCCCTGATCATCCTTGTGGCCCTCCTCTGGACCCTCTCCATCAGGTCCCTGACCTTGTGTTGAGGGCTCTAGGGCTGGACACAGTACTCCAGGTAGGGTCTCATGACAGTAGAGCAGAATCTCCTCTCTCAATCTGCTGGCCATGGCAGGAAATGTTGCAGCAGGGGAACATCCATGCCATCAAGTATCTTCTGCACTGGTTTGTAAGGCTGGTCAATATCCCCAGACCCATATTCTCAACAAAGGCTGCTGTCATAGATCCAGAGAAGCCAGAGCCACTGTGAGCTATCTGAATTGTACTCTAGCTTGGCTCTGAGGTTTGTTGACAGCAGCCAGGGGATAGCTGGACATCACAGAACTATAGAATGGTTTGGGTTGGAAGGAACCTTAAAGATTATTTAGTTCCTACCCCCCTGCCATGGGCAAGGACACCTCCCACTAGACCAGGTTGCTCAGTGCCTTGTCCAGCCTGGCTTTAGGCACCTCCAGAGAGGGGGCATCCAGAACATCTCTGGGAAACCTCTTCCAGTGTTTCACCACCCTCACAGTACAGAACTTTTTTCTTATATCCAGCCTAAATCTTCCCTCTTTCAATATACTAGCTATGCCGTACTGGTACAGTACTAGTACAGCTTTTGAGACATATGCTGTAAATAATTTGTGAACTTGTCTTTTTCAACCTCCTGACTAGAAGTATGGTAGAATTTGACTCTTAAATAACCTGTTTTGTAGAGCAGCACCGAGTGCTTGGTTCCTTTTTGCACTGAGTGAGAGTTGGGAGTGCATTTTCTTGGAACCTGCCCTGCAGTTTGTCTGCAGGTCACAGAAGATCCCCAAATTGTTTGCAAAGATTACCTGCTATTGTAAGTAAACACTTGCACCATCCCTTTGTGAGCACATTACCTGTGTAACAGTGTGCTGACACAGCATGTGTTCCCACACCACAACTTCCTGTCTTGAGTCAGGCTGGGTTAGGATGACTCAAATGTCATGGAGCAGCTCCCTCCCGTGAATCTTCTCCATGCTGTGGGATTGTTGGAGGAATGCTGTTGCCTTCCAAGGATGCGTTTCTGTATATGTGAAGGCTCTGCCTTCTCCTGCCTGCAGAGTTCAGGCAGACATGTGGGCAGAATGGTACTGGAGGGGATGATGAACATCTGGTGATTTGGCATTACTGACATCTGCAAACATGGTAAAAGGCGTTTTCCAGAAGACAGAGATTACCTTCTAGGTCATGGCAGAGGGTAGCAGTGTGATGATGTGGTTCTTTGTCCAGTGCTTAGAATAGCCTCAAGAATTATCATCGAATCAGAATAGTTCAGGTTGGAAGGGAGCTTAAAGATCATCTAGTTCCTGCCATCACCAGCACCCCTGCCATAGGGGGGGACACCTCCCATTTGATCAGGCTGCTCAGTGCCTTGTCCAGCCTGGCTTTAGGCACCTCCAGAGAGGGGGNTACATCTCCCCTCTTCCAATTTACATCCATTATTTTTAGTCCTTCCATCACATATCTTATCAAAAAGTCCTGCCCCAGCCTTTCTGTAGTCCCCTTCATGTATTGAGAAGCTACTATGAGGTCCCCCCAAGCCTTCTCTTCTCCAGGCTGAACAACCCCAACTCCTTCAGCCTGTCTTCATAAGTCAGCTGCTCCAGCCCTTTCATCATCTTAGTCATTCTCTTCTGGACCTGCTTCAACAGCTTAATGTCCTTCTTATGTTGAGAACTCCAGATCTGGGCACAGTACACAATTGATAGAATTATATATTTTGTTGTACATTGAGTTTCTCTTTCCCATTTGTCATTGCTGTGCACTGGTGTTCCCTTTTCCAGCCACTTCCCAATTCAGTTGGGTTTTTTTTTTTCAGCCTTGCAGTAACAGCTGAGAAGGGCTTTCCAGAGAAGAAAGTAAGCTGTTTTGTTTAGATGTGGTGCTAGATTTAAGAAGGATCCATGTAATGCCTTGGGTAGAAACAGATATGAACCTGGTCCTTGGGTATTTAGGCTTTTCGTGATGTTAGAAATTCATAGTCTAGATGTGCAATCATCCAAACCAAAATACACTGAGATATAACCTGAGCTCCTCTGTACTTCCATGTCCCTGTTTGAATAGACCTCCTCTGTATTTCTGCTTCCCCATGTCAAGCACAGACGCTTTGATATTCCTGCTGTGGAGGGAGTCCCGTGTGCTTTGAGATGTTAAGAGGGTCTGGGACAATGCTGCTGTTAAATAAATCAGCTTTCTCCAGAGACACTTCAGAGCAATAATTCATGTTGGCATAATAAAGAACTTAAATCAACTACACAGAATAATGAGATTCAATTAGTCTTTGAGATGTTGCATCATTTCAGACAATCCAAAGATTGTCAGGTAGACCCTGGAGCATCAGTGCCCCTCAAAGGACCACTAATTCTAATTCTGTTGTCCCCTATGGGTTATTTATTTCAGCTCTGTGATTGTTTTCCATTTGAGATTTTTATTTTTTTGGAGGGGGAAGAGAAGTCAATGGAGCTTCTTATCACCCTTGTTTTTAAAAACTGGAAATCCTGTGACCTATTACTTTGCGCTGTAGGTGTATCTGATACCCTTATGTGACAAAATTGTTCTTCCTTTCCTGTGTCACTGTTTTCCATTCAGAGATGCAAATGGTAAGTCCCAGGCCTTTGCATTATCCTTGGGGGCTTTCCTTCTTCCTGATTTCCACCTTGTTGACCCTCATGTTGATTTCAGCCAGTCTAAATACTCCTGGGGTTTGCCAAATATGAGCAGTTAACAGCCAGTGCTACTCAGTAATGTAAAAACGCAGAATACAGATTGGAGACTTGGCTGTGGGGTTTTCCATCACAGGCATGTTTTATCTTTTTGAATTTCTTTTCTGCTCACCCTCTGGACTGAGAGTATTAGGAACTAGTAGGCTTATATAGAAGCTCATATTTCATTGAAATGGCATTAATTCATGCATATTCAACAGTAGTTCTTTGTCAGATACTGTTATATCCCATTTAGCAGTAAAAACCCTTGATCTGCATCACCTACAGAACTGTCTAGTGGAGCTCTGTTAAAGTGAGTATAATCTCCATTAATGATGTGTGTATTTTTTAATGCCATTCTAAATGAATCTGTTTCTGCCTTGTTTCAAGAGGCCACTTATTTCCATGTCATTAGCATGGGCTGTTTGACTTGGCCCCTATATTGGCTGCTGGCAGCTTGCAACAGCTTCCTCAGCTCTGCCATTCATTTGAGCCTAGTTAAGATATCTCTAGCCCTTCTCATAAATACTTCACTTCCTAAATTAGTTTTATTCCTATTCGGTAATGTTATTTTCTGTAAAATTGCAGTAGTCGTGTCTGGGTGCTATTAACCCCATCTAAGCTGCAGAACAAAATTCATTATGGGCTGAGAATATCCTGTCCAGACCACCCTGTCCTAATAGTCTCAATTACCTGCTGTAGCAGCTCATTCTTAGCATTAGCTGCCACCCTCCATGTTTTGTTGTAAGAGGGGCCAGTTGGAAGAGTTTTACTTGTTTCCAATCAAAAATTCAAAACAAACCAATCTGCCCAGATCAGATTTTGTGTAATTTCCACAGAAAACAAATTGTCTGGCTTACACTAAGGAGGAAATATTTTGCAAGTGGTACTTTTTCTGCTCTGGGTCCTCAGAAAAGGGGACCTCATAGTAGCTTATCAATACCTGAAGGGGGCCTACAGAAAGGCAGGGGTAGGACTTTTTAATAGAGAATGTGATGAAAGGACTAGAAATAATGGATGTAAATTGGAAGAGGGGAGATTCAGGCTAGATATAAGAAAGAAGCTCTTTACTGTGAAGGTAGTGAAACACTGGAACAGGTTGCCCAGATTGGTTGTGGTTGTTGCCCAAATTTCAAATTTTGCTTAAAATACGGACAAGGCACTGAGCAGCCTGATGTAGTGGGAGGTGTCCCTGCCTATGGCAGGGGGGGTGGAACTTTAAGGTCCCTTCCAACCCAAACTATTCTATGATGTCCTGACTTTTACTGTGCCATTGTGCTGGGGCAACTGAAAGAGTCCCTTGGAGGACTACTACTGAGGTCCATTGGGCTTGGAGGTGGAGTTTCTTTGTTATGAGGATGAAAAGCCTACTAAATGGTGCATGGACCAGCATTTGGGGTGGTGAGGTCCTGGGGCACATGCAGGTATGCTGGGAGAACTGCTTCTGGTCATGAGAGTAGTGAAACCCTGGAACAGGCTGGCTGGAGAAGTTGACCCATCCCTGGAAGTGTTCAAGGTCAAATTGGATGGGCTTCGAGGAGCCATCTAAGGAAACACAGCCCTACCTGTGGCAGGGAGGTTGAATGGTGGTCTGTAAAGGTGCCTTCCAGCCCCAACCATTCTAGGAGACTATGAGAGAGGTAACAGTATAATGTGCTTCTGAGCTCTGTTCCCCTGTGTATTTGTGGCTTGTCTAGCAAGTCTGCAGTTGCCATCTCTCTCTTGTATTCAGTTTGTACAACAAAACCAACCAAGGTGTCAGCTGTGGATCACTGAATTACTGCCTGTTGCTGAAATGCTAAGCCCATGCTATTTCTTTTTCAGTTACTGATCTGTAAGTGAAGCCCTGTGCCTGTGGGATGGTTTAGCTCCAAAGGATATTTTTTCACGCAGTTATAATGTGTTTGATATAATTTGCTGTTCCATTGAATCCCTTCCCACTGATTTTTGAGACAGGCACCCTGACAGCAGCCTCAGTCTTACCCCAATTCCTGGGGTTGTTCCCAGTCCAAGAGTTCCCAGCTCTTCTGCAAATGCTTCCTCGGAGCAGGAAGAGCTTTGTAAGGCATGTGAGCTGAAGGACAGTCATACTGCTCTGAGTTGTGCTATGCTGGGAACTTACTTATCCTTGGATAGAGGCATTCTAATTCTGTCTCTGCTGTTTTAGGGACTGTCCCTGCCTCTCCAGGGAATTGGGCATATTTTGTGACACTGAGGTATGACAAACTTTAACCTTACTAATGAGTGCATTTCCTGTCCCATCCAGTCTCCCCCCCATAGTTGGCTGTAGTCAGTCATGTATTTATTTGTCCATGTTGTTCATCTGCTCTAGTGTTAAGATTGCTAGCACTCAACCTGAATTTAATTTGCTTTTCCTGCCAGTGCCTTTCATCCAGTGGCAGTTTCTCTGCTGAGGGTATGGTGCCACTCTCGCCTGCAGCTAATAAATGCCTCTACTTTTCATGTTCCTTTTCCCTTCTTCTGAGCGATCATCTTCATCCCTGCTACTCCTCTGAAGAAGTCCTCATGGTGCTAATGCTGCTGTCGCCCCATAGTTGTGCTCTGCACCTGCAAGTCCTCTGAATGTGCCTCCATTCCTTGAGTGGAGGTTGGCCTTCTTGGTCCCTTCCAACCCAAACTATTCTATGATTCTATGAAGTTCTTGCCAGGTGTTTCCTGGTGCATTTCACTGACTCACACTGCTTGCTGCAGTGGAGAAAGAGGGTCTTTTGTGTCTGCTGGTGGGACAGAGGAAGTCTCTCTAAACTCCTACTGTCCCCCTGCCTCAGTCTGTCTAGTATTATTTCAGTTTGTCTGTGCTGTCTGATCACTGTCTGCATTCCATCAACTCCAGCCATACGGCTGATTTCCTTTGCTTCACAATTGTAATTGCTTTGCCAATTAACTCCGGGTCTTCCAGTACTGTCTCTTGAGTGCTTTGTCCCAAAACCCAAATGGCATGATTAGTTGTTTTTTTTTTCCTAAACTTAGATCCTTTGTAAAATTGCATTTTCACCTTTTTCTTGAACTCTTTGTTTGAAGTAGATATCTGGTATAGGCACATCAAAGAGGGGAAAGAAATATTTCAGTGAGTCTCACGGCTCATGCAGAAGTAGAAAAAGAAAGAAAATCAAAATACGAGCCAAGGAGGAGAGGAGAGGTACCATTTGAGAATAAAGATGATGACAAGAATCATTTAATGCATATCAGAAGCAGCCAAAAATGGGGCATAGCGAGATGAGTTTTAGAGCAGAGTGATAAGAAGATGCCAGTGACCCCTACAAATTTGCAAGAGGGAAGGAACTGAAGGCTGAATTAGAATCCAATACTTGGGATTTCAGTGGAGCAGAGAGGCTGGAATCAACAGTCTTAGATTCTGAGATCAAAAAGAGAAGAGATGCAGAAAGAAGTCAAAGGGCACAGAGTAAACCACTGACTTGGAATTTTAAAAAGAGTGGAGGAAAATGCAAGGGTAGTACTTATAGAAGCTGGTGGGGACCATAAGAATGTTTTTGGTGTCATGAGCATGTTCGATGCCTTGAGAATTAGTACCGTGTTGGCTTTTTACTGTAGTGGGTGTCTGCCAAGACATCTGGTTTCCCTGTGTAGAGCATTGTGCTTAGTGCTGCTGCAGCTGCTCCACTTGAATTGCAGAGTGTGGTTACCTGTTTTATCCCCGAGTGTTGAGCAAACATCCAGCCCTTTGCCAGCTGTTTACTTAGAAAAAGGATTTGCTAACATAGTCCAAATTTTTTCACTGTTCCTCTTTATTTACAAAGGATGTGAAGTTCCTTTTCTGAAGGTACGTCAAAAAAACAAACAAAAAAAAGATGTCTGGTTTGGGCATGGTCCTATGATCTGTGGTCATGTAGGGTTTAATTCAGAGACTCTCTGGATTTGTGGAGGTTCAGTGCTGCCTCTGCTCCTTTCAAAATCTTAGAATTTTAGAATTATTTGGGTTGGAAGGGACCTTAAAGATCATCTAGTTCCAACCCCCCTGCCATGGGCTGGGACACCTCCCACTAGATTAGGCTGCTCAGTGCCTCATCCAGCTTTACCTTCCCTTGCTGTCTTTCTTTCTATGCTCTTTTGGAGTTTTTCCCTTACACAGAGGGACCGGTACTGTATGTTTGGACCAGTGCAAGTTTGCATCAGAGGGAAACTCTCCCAACTCCCACATCAAACACTGCCTCGCACGGTGGAGAATGTGATGCTCTAGCTATCAGCCTCAGCAGCAAGGGCATCCCACCAACCACCAGTAACCATTCTGGAGTAGGCAGCTTGGTGAAGGGACCATTACAGGAAGGAGCCAGACCAGACTCTCATACAAGAGGTGTTTGCAAAGTGGTGCTTGCTTGGCATGGTGCACTAGGATCCAAGGTGCACCAACTCCAAATCTGTCCAAAAATATGTAAAACACATGGGATCCCATTGCAAGTTTCAGCTTTACAGAATAGTTTGGATTGGAAGGGACCTGAAAGATCATCTAGCTCCAACCCCCCCGCCATAGGCAGGGACACCTCCCACTAGATCAGGTTGCTCAGTGCCTTGTCCAGCCTGGCCTTAAACACCTCCAGAGAGGAGGCATCCACAACCTCTCTGGGCAACCTGTTCGAGTGTCTCACCACTCTCACCATAAAGAATTTCTTTCTCCTATCTAGCCCTCTTCCAATTTGCATCTGTTACTCCTATTCCTTCCATCACATATCCTATTAAAAAGTCCTACCCCTGAATCATAGAATGCATTGAGTTGGAAGGCACCTTCAAAGGCTATCTAGTCCAACACTGTTGCAGTGAGTAGGAACATCTTCCACTAGGTCAGAGCCTCATCAAGCCTGACTTTGAATGTCTCCTGAGATGGAGCCTCTACCACCTCTCTGTACAACATGTTCCAGTGTCTCACCACCCTCATGGTGAAGACCTTCTTCCTACTGTTTAATCTAATATTTTACTGCCTGAATTATCTCTTTGGGAAGAGAGTCTGTCCTGCAACTGGTGCCCGGTTTGGGAGCAGTTCCCCTCGGGAGCCTCATTTTTGAGTAATGAGGGAAGGATTTAATTTAACTTGAATGGCTCCCCTCTGCCTGCTCTCCCTCTGTCTGCCACCCGTTTATATTTAGCTGGCAGTGTGTGGCCATGTGGGCTGTTTGAAGGCAATGTCTCCCAGCCCTCACCTCTGTGCTGCCCAGCTTTCCATAGCAGTTAAGCTTCTGCTGCCTGGGTGGAGAGCCGGAGGCTAAAATTAGCAGGGAGTTCTTCTCTTGCCAAATGCAGTGTCTGACCCAGCTGGGCCTGGCAAAGAAGGGAGGAAAAAGATCTTAAATCTCTCAACGCAGATTGCCTGGCGTGTGCCTGCCAGCTTCTTGTGGGTCTCCTTGCAAGGGGGTGGGGATGTCCCACAGCATGTGGGGATACCTAAACAGTGGAGAGAGCAGTGCATTGCCAGGGAGGTCATGGAACGTGGTAGGGAACTCTGATTCTCAAAGCTTGATCTCCTTTTCAATGTCATACAAGCAGTCAGGGGTGGGGAGGGAAGGCATGTTTTGCTCCTGGATGTCTCCAGAACTGCATCTCCTCATTTAGTGTGAGGTTTTTTAGGCAGATGTGGAATTTGACTGCTGTAAGAAAACTAGTGTATATTCACTGCCCCTACCCTGCCAGAGCAAGCTGCTGAAGATTTTGCTGTCCTCGGTAGCTGCACACCCTAAATGAGCACTTGTTCTCTCTCTATTACAGGGCAGGCTCTGGGAGGGACTGTGGTCTGGTGGTTACAGCACAAATTTGGGGGAACAGGGATGCACATTGTCCCTGTCTCAGCTTGATGAGCAGCTGAGGCTTCAGAAAGAGCTGCTTCAGCAGCCTGTGCCTCAATTAGTCTCCACAGCAAAGATGCCAATGATAATTGTTATTCACTCTTTGAAAATACTTAATGTCCATGAATGGAAAGGGATTAATTGGGCTTCAAGTGACTTTAGTGCAAGGGGAAATCACGTTGTTGTGTTATTGACTTTTCTGACAGACCTGGCCTGCCCTGCTGGTACAGTCCTGCTGGTTTGGCTGCCCTCAGGCATGTTGCTGTCTTGTGTTTTGAGAACCAACTTTGCTGGTGTGTTTAACGCGGGGAAATTATCTGGGTCCCCAGAATACACATCTCACCTCTGACCTTTCCCATTCATTGCACTTGCCTGAACTGCACAGCCTGAGGCAAGAAATTCGTGGAAGGATGCAGCAAAGGAGGGGATTTGGTTCTTAAACCCTATTCTGCCTTTTATCCATGGCCTTTGGAAAGCTTCATCTGCTGTATGTGCAAGAGCAGCACATTGACAATCCGTGGCCATTGCAGGGGGTGATTTGCAGAGCTGTGCGTGCTATCAGTCCTGACAGCTCAGGAGGAGGTAGTCTGAGGGACACCATGAGTGTTGTGAAGCAAAACAAGCCCCCCTGACAGCCTAATGAAGCTCAAGATAAACATAAACAAGGTCTGCACTGAGATTTCTGTTTTTTCAGCAAGGGTGTTGAGTGGAGTTCAAGGGGAAAGCTGGGCCAACTTCAAGAAGGAAAAAATAGGGAAGGCATGTCCATGGTCTGCCTGGCAACTGTTTCTGCTAAAAGGGTGGTGTACAAACAGCAGAGAAATGAGAGGTCATATACATTTGACCAGCAAGTTTGGAAAGTGGCCTTTCTAGCTGTGTGTGGAGGTGGTGTGCTAGCCTTCTGCCAGGCTTCCATTAGGTTAGGTGTACGGGAAGGAGAGAGCTCCAGGAACCAGAGGGGATGTGGTACTGGCACAGTCTGTCCTTGCTGTCACCTCAGCTGCAGGTCTAGGTGCCTCCCTCCTTTCAGTGCTGCTCTGTGGTTTTCATGTGGGTGAAGTAAAGGAAACTGAACTTTGAAGTGAGTCCCTGGCTTCCCTTTCCTTTTCCCTGATGGAGGTGGAAAGAGGAGCATCTATGTGAAGGACATGTAGGTATTTTTAGCATGAGTTTAAAACAAAAAAAAAAAAGGCAAAATAAAATATATATAGGAATGTATGTTTCCTGCAGCTGTAAGAGGACTCTGTGTCAGACAAGCTCAGGGCAGTTCTTTTCTCTGTGAAGGTTTTACCTGCCCGAAGCTTAGCAAGGTGAAGACAGCATCACCAGCTGCAGACTTACTGGGAAGCTGAGGGAGAAGGTAGCTGTGTCCCGCTGTTTTCTCCTTTGTGCAAATCTGGCGAGTCCTCTAGAATGAAATTTCTTCCTGATGCTGGCACCCCATGTCCCTAGCTGGCTGTGCTGCCATCAGGAATGCATGAAGGCTGGGGCTGGAGTGACCCTGTGGGGCACTGCCACTGGCTTAAGCCAGTTGTATCACTTCAGTTCACAAGCCCGAGAGAATTAACATGTCTTTTCCCAGCTGAACACTGTTCTGTGATGAAAAAGTGGCTTTTTCCTCCACTTGCTGGTAGTAATGAGAGGGACCTTCTCACTCTTAGCAATCACTATTTATTGAGGAGACGGGGAAATTGTTCTTCGGTGTTCTCTTGCCCTCAATGAACTCTGTTCTGGCATTCACTGCTGGCAAAAAAATACTAACTTCTGACCAGACAGCCACTTGAAATGGCTTGCCTTTGCTGTCTGAGGCAATCCAGGAAGAATTTGTCTTCTGGCTGCAGTGCTGAGCTCCTCTGTCCATGCTAGGCAGGCTGTCAGCTTTCCTGCCCGAGGCTCTGCAGAGATGATGGGAAGATGCCACATTATACATAAGTACTTGACAGTAAGTGCTTTAGGAGCCATGCAGTGTGGAGGCTCCCCTCACAGCCCTACAAAAGACATTGGGAAGTGGCTAGGGCTCCCCTGGTGCTGGGGCAGCATGTATTGCCAGCACTTTGGCAGAAGGAGGACCAGAGTGACTTGGAGGGTGTCTCCATGTCCTTTTGCTAAAGCTAAATTAATTTGTGCAACCAGTCTGTTTAAGATCCACTGCTGTGGATATTCTGCTGCCCCCTCTCAGTGCCACCCAGAGCTGGGCAAGGTCTGCTGAGATCTCATCTGAAAGTCAAGTTGCTAGAATACACAGAGTTGCCTTCTTGGGCTCAGCTCAACTCTTCCAGTGTTTCACCACCCTCACAGTAAAGAATTTCTTTCTTATATCTAGCCTGAATCTACCCCCTTCCAATTTACATCCATTATTTCTAGTCCTTCCATCACATATCTTATTAAAAAGTTCTGCCCCTGTGCAGGTGTATATATTTCAGTTTTTAGACCCATTTCTAAGTGTAACATTTTCTACATGTAGGGAGTCTCTGTGTGCACTATCAAATCACTCCAAAATCCAGAAAGCCAGCAACTGAATCTTTCTCTGTGTTGTTTGCTAAGATAGTCTTGCAGTAGTGCCTTTTAAGTGTTCTGTATTCTGAAAACACCTGCACTCCTCATGGTTGCTGAACACATCTAACCAAACCTGTTTGACCTGGATTGAGAGCAGTTGTTTCCCAGCAGAAGAACTGCAGCACCTGCACTTCGCTTTGGGCTTTTTCAAATGGCCAGAGAATTTGATGCTGAGCTCCACTGCATGGCAGATAGCTGGGCTAGTGCTGTGGCATTATTTTGTGCACATTGGTGGCCTTCTTGGAGACCTATCTGTGGTGAACATCTAGTTGTGTCTCATCTCTTCACTCTGAGCCTGAGGAAGCCACAATGTGAAGTGGAGGTGAGGTGAAATGTGTAGCAGCTCAGCAGTGGGCTTAAATGACCTACTGACTAGGTTCAGTATGTTGTTTTATGACCCTGAGGCATGTTTTCTGCACCAGCTTTATTCTTCTGCATAAAAGCCTTGCAGGCCACAGTGGTTTTCTCTGTATAGAGCAAGGGTGTGAGACACTTCATTATAGTTTACCCTAAGTTTTTAACATCAGGGTTAATGTATAGACCTAGCTTGGGGTTTGTGACATCACAGATGCACCCTGAGTGACACAAGCTGTGTACTATATTTGCCATCAACAGGAAGAGCAAGTGGTTTCAAATACTGTTAAATTAATTTTTTTGCTAGCATTGGTCCCTTGTTGAGGTGACATCTCTTATTGCCTTCCCTCATGCGTGGTAATAGCTGAGCATCCTTTCTTCGTCAGATACTCATGCAATGAAAGCACCAAAGATGTACGAAAAAGTGCTTGTCTAATAGGTGTCTTCCATCTTAAAAGTGTCCTAAGGAATCTCTGGATGTATGTAGGCACTTCAAGATGTGTGCTGCAGTTTCTTTTCCCTTCTCCCTGCCCAGGAGAAGTCAGTGGCACCTGGAAGACCCCAGCATGTCATTCAATCCTTACATCATGTGCCTTGATCCTATATACTGCTGCTGCAGCAGTCTTCCTCATTTCCCAGCTTCCCCACCCATGCTGGCATGGAGGCACACCCAAAGCTCTGCATCACTCCACTTTGTCCTGAAAAACATCTCTCCCTTTGAAAAGGCTCCATCCCTTCATCTCTGAGGCTGTCAGTCTTTTTAATCTCACAGCTTCGCTCTCCTCTCTCTGCTCTCTGGGTGTGTAGATGTGCTTTCCATCCATTCACTCCTCTTCATACATACCTGTCCACCCCAGCAAGCAAGTACCTTCATGTTGGTGACCTCACCTACTTAATGTTCTTTCATAGAGTTCCCCTGCATATTTTCCTGACCTTGAAAGCCTTGCTTTCCCTCCTGCCAAGCTCCCGCGACTGCAAAGCATGCTATATATTACAATGTTTTTCCCTTCTGGGGTCCTTTAAGGTAGAGAGCAGTGTTCATCCATGTGGTAGGTCATATCCTGGAATAAATAAGATGTGACATGGCTGTGGCCCTTGCCAGTTTCCTTTCTAGGGTTGCAACCATGTATTTCCATTTTAGATTCCAACACCAGCCCACACTGGCTCCTCATCTACTTGGTAGGTGCACCATGGAGGGGAATTGCAGCCTGTCCTGCTGCTGCCTCTGAAGGCAGACCAGCAATCCCCTCTTCTCTTTCTCTTCCTCTGCATTGGTAGGGAAGGGACTGAGAAGGCTGCCAGGCATGGACTGCATCTCCTGGAAAGGTTGCAGAGGGAGCTAGACACAAGGAGTTCAGGGATCAATGGGAAATAGCCAGTGTGTGAGCATAGATGAGCATCCAAGGAAGCAACTGCAGATGAGTTAGAATTAGAGAGTGATGGGGGGAGGAGTAATCAGAGGCAGCAGGTCAGTCCTGTCCCCAAGATGGATGAACTAACCTGAAACCCCTTTTGGAATGGGAAGATGGTGAGGAGCTGTCTACAAGCATGTTTGTACAAGTGTATTTCCCATATGAGCAGCCAAATGCCATCATTTGCTTCCAGGAACCTCATGCAGTTTCCAGACCTTCAGCAAGCCAATACCTCAGCCAGGCCATCTATGGGGCACAAGGACGTGGTAACAGACAAGCAGCCCATATTTTTTGGGTATTTGTATGAAAACAGCACAGGAGTGGTAGGAAGAGATCTGCATTACTAGACGATCTTTAAGTTCCCTTTCAACCCCTAAGTATTCTATGATTCTGTGTGCATCCTGCTCAGCTCTGACTGAACAGGTGAACTTCTGGGATCCTCGTGTGGGTACTAGCACTGAACTGAATGCAGGAGGAGAAACACCACTTGGCTGCACCTCGATTCAGCTACTCAGCAGCAGGAGCATCTTTTACTCTACTGTCCTTTGCCCTGATGTCAAGGTGGACAGAACCTTTCCAGAGGTTGGCTCTGGCCAAGCCTATCTCATCTATGAAGGTTCCTATGAGATCAGAGCATAGGATGCTGTGGCGTGATCCCAGCTTCCATAAGTGCCCCATGTGATGTGGATGAAGTTGCTGATTTTGGGGCACTTGGGTTTGAAAGCTGGTGCCTAGAAGTCCAGTTTTGCCTGAAGCTGCTCTCATGGCTGTTGTGCAGCCCTTGCAAGAGCAAAGAAGGTCACAACTTTGCCACAGGGACCAAATGCTGTTTTCAGAACTCCTCCCCAGGGGAGTAACTCCAGATTTACCATGGTGTTTCTGAGATCGAAACTAGACCATAAGGAGCTAATTAAAGTCAGGCTAGTATGAGATTTGATCTGGTCAAACCAATGCATTCTTCTTTCATGTAGCTGGATCCCTCTGAGTTCCTGGAGTTGTCTGGAAAGGCCACCATGAAATCAGACCATGCAACTGAAAAGTGCAAGCTAACTTCTTTCAAAAATTGTCATTCAGGGGTCTGCACAAGGAGAGTGAGCAATCTACTTGCTAGGCTGCATGGTAAAAGTTGGCTAAGGCACAAAGACGTCTGCCTCCGTTGCTGCAGCTAATCAAAATGTCAGTAGAGTGAGGGCCAAGAACTGGACCTAAGCCCACAGCAGCCAGTGGAAGGGCTCCTGCTGGGCTGGAGCCAATGTGGTCCAGAGCAGCTTTGTTTTTAAAATGGAAGAGAGTATAAAGAGCTCTGAACCCTTGAACCCAGATACATCTCTCTCTGGAGCAAAGCAGCTAGCTCTGTGTGCTTCAGTGTTCAGGGATGAGGCCTGAGAAGTTCCAAGGGGAAGGAACAGCAAAGGTGGCCAAGATGGAAGAGATTTTTTTTGTGACAGAGTTTACTTGTATTAGGTATTTGTAAGGGCATTGATCTGTTGGAGCGGGTCCAGAGAAGGGCCACAAAGATGATCAAAGGGCTGGAGCAACTTCCTTATGAGGACAGGCTGAAGGAATTGGAATTGTTCAGCCTGGAGAAAAGAAGGCTCAGGGGGGATCTCATAGTAGATTACCAATACCTGAAGAGGGTCTACAGAAAGTCAGGGGTAGGACTTTTTAATAGGATAAATGATGGGAGGACTAGGAATAACAGATGCAAATTGGAAGAAGGGAGATTCAGGCTGGATATAAGAAATTCCTTACAGTGAGAGTGGTGAGACACTGGAATAGATTGTCCAGACATGTTGTGGATGCCTTCTTCCTGGAGGTGTTTAAGGTGAGACTGGACACGGCACTGAGCAGCCTGATCCAGTGGGAGGTGTCCCTGCCTATGGCAGGAGGGTTGGAACTTGATAATCTTTAAGGTCCCTTCCAACCCAAGCTATTCTTTGATTCTACTCTTTTTTTTAAAATTATTATTATTTTTTCCTATGAAGAGGGAAGGGTTAAAGCTGATCCTACAGCAGAATTCAAAGCAGCTCTAGAAATGAAATCAATCTCTTAGTTTCCTTCAGCTCCATTGCACAAGGAAGTTAAATCATTAAATTAAAAACATTATTTGTAAAATGTCTGTCATGTACGTACTGGGTAATTTCAGCAGATCTAAATTCAGTGTTGCTGAAGCCAAAGAGGCAAGTGGCATAGCTGGGTTTTTTTTTATTTTTATTTTTTTTACAGGCTGGATAATTTAATGACTAACAGTAACACTTGCAACTGCGCATGGTAAGAGAAGAGTAATCACAATTTGTGCTGCAGGGCACAAGCTCACTGCTTGCATAGGTCATGAGGACGTGGGGTTCTTTTCCTCCTCTGTAAAGCAATAAAGCTTGAGGTACTTTTGAAGGTTGTTTTCTCCTGCCTCTTAAACATTATATGTTGGCCACTGGTTAAAGGTAGATTATCTGATGGGATGAACCAATGGTCTGATCTGCTAATTACTAAATTCCTACGTAAGCCTTTTATTTCCTGCTAAGGGAGGTACTGTGCGAACGCTGCACCTTTTCAGAGAGACCCTTTTTTTTTTTTTTAAGACAGAATTGAAGTACCAGCTCAGGTCTCTAATTGAAAACAGCAGCATTCAGTAAATTTGGACTGCATCTGCGTGCTAAGTAGCCTTAGGCGGGCCTCTGTGGTTTGAGTTCCATGGACAGGAACTGTATTTTTGGCAGGAGCTCTTGGAGTTGAGTGAAAAAGTTGCAATAAATAATCTGCAGTATTTATTTCACTTTTTGTGTGTTTGCTCATGGAACTTCCAGGAGTAGATCAAAATCTCCTCACATTTATGTGATGTTGTTTAGCAGCAGTTTGTTACATGGGCATTGCTTTCCCCCTCCCCAGCTCTTGATTTGGTTAATGCTTGCTCTTTGATAATCAAGGCCATGTTGAGGGTTCTTGTAAGAACCCAAAGAAAAATTTACCCTCTCTGACTGAACAAAAACATGGCTTGAAAAAAATTTTTGGGGTTGATTCTTCCAGGGTGGTTCAATTGCACAGAAAACTGGGGGAAAGCTATCTTAATTACTGGGAAGATGAGTGGTAAAAAGAATCTTTTAAATGTTGCCAGTTGTGGCAACTTGGTTTTGTTCTGTTCCTGTTGCTCTCTGCAAATTGTATACAGCTGTACACACAGACTAACAGCTGGGCAGTTTTGACCATTGGGGAAGATCCCTGGTGGATGGTGTATTTTTTGTTTGGGCTGTTTTTTTTTTTATTTAAAGAACAAGAATTAACCTGGCTTATTTTTTCAGCATGTGGTTTGCAGCACCATCGGTTAGAAAACATCCATTTGATTTAAAAAAATGGAGAGAACTAGAGCAAGCCACTAAAAGAGAGAAAATAGGAGATAGTGAGATGCAATTGTAGTCAAAGAGGTGATAGGGGACAGCATTTTGGTGTCCCATGGGTCCTGATTAAAGCCTGCACATTGGGTCACTGAGCATGTGTGCTGTGCTGCAGCTCCTGCCTTGCTTGTGGTGTTGAAGCAGCTGGGATCTCACCAGACATTTCAGCTTCTGTCTCCAGTTCATAAGTACCAGGATCTCCTGTTGCCACCAGCCCATTTAAGTTCAGTGTCATCTTTTGCTCCATGAAATGTGACCCTACGCCATAAGGACGTTAGGACATTAGGAGAAACAGGAGCCAGCACATCCAGTCTGTCACACCCAGCCCTTACTTGGGCTCTGGAAGTCTGCTGGTGTCTGAGATGAGGAAAGTCCTGGGTGGGAAGAAGAGCTTATAAATTTTTCTCATATGACAATTGATTGTTTATCTCATCAATGTTTGTTGTCTTAGCTTTGCCATAGGGTGTTGGGTGAGTCATGAAATCTCATGGGTCTTTGTGAGAAGAGCCTTGGGCACTAAGCAGAGAAGGACTGGAGAGTGGCAGCTGATTTCTTGGGGGCTGCCTACAACCTCCAGGTGAAGCATGGTGGTACCTTAAGCTTGCCTGCAAAGCTGCTGAGGAATCCCCCTCAGTGCAGTTGTCCCTTAGGGAATGCTGGGTTGGAAGGGAAGCTCTTGTGGTCCCTCATGCAGGCCCCATGAGATCTTCTTCACCCAGGGTGTATGGTAGGACACTTGGGCAAGTGAGGAGAGCGACATCTCACTCACTAACCTGCTCAGATGGTGACCTGGCCTGGAGTCAGCCCCGGGGCTTTGTGTTGGAAGCACCATAGCCTGATCTGGCTGGGTGCTTCTTCATTGCCTCAGTAGCAGATGGATTGCTAACGGCCGGAGAAGAGGAGATGAAAGGGAGAGGAGGGACTAGCTATCATTTATTAATGCTGTTGGGTTGTGTTTCTTTCCACTGCTGTAAGACCAGGGCAGGACTTGAAGCCAGCTGATGAAAGAGGAGACAGAGCTCACCAGGAAACAGGAGAGAAGTTTAAGGAGGAGCCTCAGGAGGGTCACTGGAAGATAGGAAGGTCTGGGGCAAGGAAATGACTGGGGGAAAGAAATGTAATAAAACCCATGGGGAGGTGAACTGAGAAACTGGAGGCAGTTTTCTTGTTATTGCGTAGTTGGTAGAAAAAAAATGGGTTTCCCTTTTTTTCATTTTTTCCTTTTTTTCCCCTTTTATTCCTTTTTTTCCTTTTTTCCCCCCTTTTTTCCTTCTTCCCTCTTTTCCTTTTTTTCTCCTTTTTTCTCTTCTGTAATGTTACCTGTTTGCCAATAATTTTAAGGTAATGTTATGCTTGGGATGTCTTTTGTGTCATTTGAACTCTTATTCAGTGAGACCCTACCACTTTGCTATCACAAATAAACTCAGGTTTTATGGAGAAGACCTGTAAGGGTTTCTAGGGTTAGCTATGTGCCTCAAATCTGGAAGCATCCTAAAAATTTTCTGTAGAGTTTGGTGGAAAATTAGGCATGCTCTGCATGCTTTTTGTAGCTTTCTTTAACGATTTGCGGCAGTGGTAAGGTTGTGAATTAAACTTGTCTTTCATTTGAGACTGCCCAAAAGGTTGTGAATTAAACTTGTCTTTCATTTGAGACTGCCCAAAATAGTCAGAGATGTTTGTAAGAAGCATCTCTCCACAAGAGTCATTTACAACAGCTGGATGCTTTGGTGACCAGATTTCACCAAGGGTCTGGGACGTGCTGTGTGTCGCATCTGGTTTTGTGACAGCCATGCTATTGATCATCTGCAAGGATGCATAAAAAAATGTTACTCTGACATTTCTCAATTATGCAAAGTCAGAAGCATTTGAAGTTAAACCCCATGAGGCTTTGACAGCTTCAGAGCTGAAGGGATGCAGAGATTCTTGGGTGAGAATATTTTTTTTGTCTCTTTCCTTAGAAAGCCTTTTTACTTATTTCTAATGAGGACTGAAATAGATTTAGACTAGACATAAGGAAGAAATTCTTTACAGTGAGGGTGGTGAAACACTGGAACAGGTTGCCCAGGGAGGTTGTGGATGCCCCATTACTGGAGGTGTTCAAGACTAGGCTGGACAGGGCACTGGGCAGCCTGGTCTAGTGGGAGGTGTCCCTGCCTATGGCAGGAGGGTTGGAACTCGATGATCTTT
>VZTY01031800.1:0-11927 GCA_013400935.1 Turnix velox | reverse complement strand
CCCAAACTATTCTATGATTCTATGATTCTATGAAATGCTCAGAAGCCTACTTTGCCAATAGAACCAGTGTCATTCCTGTAACAAATCCATATAAGACTGAGTGTGCAGACCCAGTGGATCAGACTTTCCACCTTTGTCCTTTCTGGTGTTTTAGAAAGTGAGATAATTGAGCTCCTCCATACTCTTAAGGATCAAATAGATTTGTGTTGCTCTCACCATCAAATGGTGGCTAAAAAACACTCGAAGAGAGCATGCCTCACACAGATTTCACCAACCATGTGAATGCAGTTGCATATACATGGACTAATATTATAGAATCACAGAATGGTATGGGTTGGAAGGGACCTTAAGGATAGTCTAGTTCCGTTTCCTACCTTGGGCAGAGACACCAGCTACTAGACCATGTTACTCAAAGCCCCATCCAGCCTAGCCTTCAACACCTCCAGAGTAAGTCAGTATTGACAATAGTGCAATAATGGCTTGTGTTTACTCTTTACAGTGTTTGTCCTGTTACTTCATTGGTGCTGTCATTAGGATTACTGAATTTTCAAACATCAATACAGCTGCTTTTCAGATGGGGTGAAAGCCCCATCTTCACAGCGACAGTATGTCAAAACCAGTGATGAAGGAACACCTAACATCATGGTCAGCATTTCAAAAAAGATGTGGTGAAATTTAAGTTCAAGCAGCTCAGATCCTTAAAAGCAAGTAGGAATCAAGTATCCAAGTGTCACTCTCTGTGCCTGCTAAAAGAGGGGAAGCATAAGAGAGCCTTTTTGGGCCATTCTGAAATGGTGTTGTCTCTATCTCATGCACTACGCCAGGTCTTCCCCCTGTCTGACCTGTTGATGAGAACCAGAGAAGAGCAGCAAAAAAATAAACCTGGTGTTTTGTTTCTTTGTCAGTTTACCTGGGAGCATGTTGCATCACAGCAGGACTTTCTGGATGGATAAGCTCCCAGACAATGGGCTGCTGACAATCCCATTGCATCATTTTGACATCAGTTCTCCAAGAAGGATGGCGTGTCTAACTGTGGCAGTGTATGAAATATGATAGACAAAGCCTTAACATCCTGCTGCATACAGGATTTAGAATTGTAGTACAAGTTTTCTGAATCCTGTGAAATGCTGTTTTGGTGGCCTGGATGTTGTTCTGTAGTTGCTTTATTTGAATCAAAAACAAAATAAGGAACTTATTAGCATAGTAGGGACACAAATTATGAACTTAGCTTGCAGTATCTTTCATTCTTCCTTCTAGCATTCAGTCTTCAGTTCTGGAGTAATCTTCAGCATAAGAAGGACATTGAACTGTTGGAGCAAGTCCAGAGGAGGGCCAAGATGGTGATCAAAGGGCTGGAGCAACTGCCTTATGAGGACAGGCTGAAGGAGTTGGGGTTGTTCAGCTTGGTGAAGAGAAGGCTCAGGGAGGACCTCAAAGTAGCTTCTCAATACCTGAAGGGGGCCTACAGAAAGGCTGGGGTAGGACTTTTTAATAGGGTCCAGGATGGCAGGACTAGGAGTAATGGATGCAAATTGGAACAGCATAAATTTAGGCTGGAGATAAGAAAGAAGTTCTTTATGGTGAGGGTGGTGAGACACTGGAACAGAGAGGTTGTGGATGCCCCCTCTCTGGAGGTGTTTAAGGCCAGGCTGAACAAGGCACNTTCTTCCATTCCTGTGTTTCAGGATCACAAACATTTTTGTTCACTCACTTGAAACTCACTGTGGAGAAGGTGGATTTGTAACGGGAGTGTGGAGGGCACAGGAAGACAGAAGGAGGCTCACAGTGTTTTTGCATACTCTGAAGTAGTTAATTGTATGGCTGTTTTAGGTTGTGCTCTAAAAAGGCACGTGTGTGGCTTGGCTCAAATCCCAGCAATTTCCCTTGGGACTTCTGCTTCCAAGGTAGATTTTTACAAAGCAGTAAAGTTGTGAACTTTTGGAGTTCAGAGTTACCAGCATTTGACTGGTTTCAAAACTACTTTCACAAATTAGTTTTGCCTTGTGTGGTGAACAGACTAGAGTTAACTCAGAGCAAGGCAAATGGCAGCCCTGGAGTTGAGGAGACACTGCCATGTTCAGAGACTGGCTTCAAAGGATCCTGTGAGAATCAGTCAGCCTTAGAGAGCAGAAGAATAACCCCGTATCTCCCTACAAGCAGCTTTGCAGGAAAGGAGGACCTTGGGATCCTGTTGGACAAGAAGTTTGAGTACAAGCCAGCCATGCAGCCTTTTAGCAAAGATCAACAGCCTCCTGTTGTGTAAGATCAGATGGAAGGAGATGACCCTTTCACTATGCTCAATCCACATGAGACATCTGTAGTGTTGTTTCTCCCCAGGTGAGAAACATGGACACTCTAGGGTAAGTCCTGGCAATGGCATTCTGGAACATCTGTCTAACAAGAAGAGGCTGAGGGAGTTGGGTCCATTCAGCTTGGAGAGCAGAAGGCTTAGGGAGATTTTATCCACATGTATAAGTACCTGATGGGAAGAAATTCAGAATAAGGAGACATTTTTCTTAGTGACATCCAGGGAAAGGATGGGAGGCAACAGTCAAAAAAAAAGTCCATTTCTGTTGAAACAGGCTGCCCAAAGAACTTGTGGAGTCTGACTTTGGAGCTGTTTTGACTGGATGTGGCCCTGCACAACCTGCACTAGGTGATAGTGACTCTGCTCTGAGCAAGGCTTTGGACTCAGCATTTTCCAGAGGTGCCTTCCGACCTTAGCAACTCAGTGGCTTTGTGTTAGCATGCAGAAAACATAGGTTAAAGGAGTAATCAATAATGGACTATCCTGAGGTATTTGTTGAGCCTAGGAAGTCACAGGCATACATAGTCCTCATCTTCATCCACCAAATTAAGACACCACATTAAGAACTCTTCCCATAAAACTGTGTGTAGAGTATGAACTGTACTCCTTCCATCACGTATCCTATTAAAAAGTCCTACCCCTGCCTTTCTGTAGGCCCCCTTCAGGTATTGATAAGCTATTACAAGGTGCTCTCTGATTCTTCTCCAGTCTGAACTGCCTCAATTCCTTCAGCATTTTCTCATAAGGGAGTTGCTCCAGTCCTTTGATCATCTTCATGGCTCTCTATTACTTGCCTTTAATTTTGTCAGAACATGCTAGAAATGGTTATTTTTATATATGTGATTGTCTAAAGTGGTACACTTACACCATCATGGAATGGGAATGAAGTTGAACAGAGTAAATGGAGCTCAGTAAGAATCACATCAGGAGCATGTGGAAAAGGTCAGTAAGACTTCACAGAGAGAGTGAGAACAGAGTTTGGATGAAATCTTGGGTCAGCCTGTAAATAGCCAAAGTCAGATGGCATTTTTTTTTGGATATTTATTCTGGAACTAGTGCAGGAATTACTTTGTGAGTTTCCTGTCCTGAGTTACACCAGGGCGGATTGGACAGTCCTTGCAGTTTCATTTGTCTTTTAAGTTCATTAGGCACTGGCTGACTGAGTGCTGGGCAAAAGGAACCCCTCTTCCTTGATTTATGGAAGTTTCCAACATGTTGGAATAAAAACAGTAATTTTTGTGATTAGTCCTTAAGCTGTTGGCAGGGTGATTTTTAAATGCTCTGGTAAAAGCTGTAGCACAGTTAGCCTGAAACAGGATAGCTCTGTTAGGCATTCTGGCCCAGTTCCAAGGCAACTAACCTGGCCGTGTGAGGGATCATCTCCTGGAAGCCCTCAGGAATTCCTGCCAGTGGCAGGAATTGCTTGCAGAGAACGGGGCCCCCATAGCATTGTTTGGCTGGCTCCTGCATTCTAGCCTCTGTAAAATTCATCTGCTTCTCAGCTTGTGAATGGCTGCAGGTTTGTTCTCTCTGGAGCAAAGAGTGGTTTCTGTGAACTCCTCCTGGTTTCCCACTTTGTTAGTGATGTTTGTGAAGTATGTTGTGTGGTCTGTTTTGAAACCCTGAGCAGGGCATTGACGTAGGATTTGGTCAAGAAAAGTGGAGAAACGGATGTTTCAGAAGTTGGTATTTTGGAATTATGTTATGGGTCTCTATAAAGAGAGTTTATACAACCCTGGTTCTTCCCCATAGCAACCCATGTTGTGTAAATAAAGTCAACCCAGAAGTATCTGTGCCTTGCAGCCTTTCCCATTGCATCCATCCTGGGGGCAGAGTGCCCAAAGGGAGGACTGGCAGCTTGTTTTGTCTTGGGAATTTTGAGCCTGTGTCATGGAGGTGCTTGAATGTGCTCTCCCTCCCTCACCCCACCCCAATATGCTGAGGCTTGATACAGTTTTTAGGATATAGGCATATAGGATTTTGTCTAACATATCAAACTGTTCTTCCATCTAGCATGTTTGTCTGCTCTGACAAACCATCAGTGATTTGATGATAATTCAGCAGAAATCAGTGTTAGAAAACACACCTTTGCTAAATAGAAATAGCTAATTAATTTAAAGAACACGTGGCACTTGTCCTGCTATTAAATTAATTTAGGGTTAGAGGCCATATGAAGCTTTGGGCTTAGATTTGGTCTTGTCTGCCTCTAATGAGGAATTTAAGGCATTCTTGAAAAATATCCTGAAATTCCTTTTTGATTTTTTTAGCCGCTGTTTTAATCAACATTTGATCATATGAAAATCTGAACCAGAGACTGAAATTTTGAATTTTGAATCAGAAATGTGGAAGTAAACTTGTACATGGGGGATTGCATCCAAGTTCCTGAAATTCTTGGATTAGTTTTAGAGTCTCACCCAAAAACCATTACAATTAATAGAAGGACTTCATCTGACTCAAAATTCAGTCATCAAATTGTTTCTAATCTGACACCTAGAAAGATATACCAAAGCAGTGCCTCAGTCATTGCACTGTCAGCTCCTCTTTGCTTTTTACAAGACCTGTTACATGTCTCTGGTTTTGATATTCATCAGCCTGCCTGCTTTTGTTTCCTTCTCAGCAGAGCTATCAGGTAACTGTTGTGTTGTCCTGCATTTAGGGGCGTCTCTGTCTTTAGGGCTTTGGTGTTCCATATGGATCCTTGAGAAGACCAGTTGTTCTGCTGCCCTCAAGAACTTTAACTGCCCGCAAGTTAAAGTAATTTAAACAAATCATAAGCTATTTCTGGAGTGGCATTCCAGAGAGTCAGTTAGCTTGCTTCCTTGCCTCAAGCTCAGGTCAACCTTACCTGCACTGTTTCTGGCAGATATTTGTCCAGCCTGTTATCTTACATTCTCTTTTCCTTTAGTCTTGTCCCTAGACTGCCTCTGGTCACTGCTGAAACTGATAGTGTAGGTTAATAATCTTGTGTCAGTGCTCACAGAGACCATGGAAACATTTCAGTGGGAGCAGGTTACTGCTTTTGAGGTAAATTGATGGGAAGAAAAGGCTACAGCACCTTGGAGCAAAATGGCAAATAGAAGTGGTAGGTAGAGAAATAAATAAGGTGTGGCATGGTTTTGGTTTTTTATTTTTTTATTCTACAGAGCAGAATTCCACAGAACTTGACTGAAAATCAAGCTGCAAGAAGATAATTGGAGAATTAAACATCTACACGGAGATGTCAAACTGTTGAGTCTTGAGGAAAGTTCCCAACCAAGATGAAAGATGTAATGTGATAGCTACATTCAGTAAAACAGTAACAAATGCTGGCTTGAGGGTCTGTTGCGCAGTTGGTGTCCAGTTTCACATCCTAGACTGCTCCTGTATTGAAAGAACAAAAAAATCTGCTCTTGTGCTGCAGTGTGTGGATCAGGTGAGAAAGACACACTCACCAAAGTCTCCTGAAAGCTGCGTGGGTGACCTTGTTGAGCTTTCTTGGGCACAGTCTTGTTTCAGAAAGAAAAGCAGATGGCAAAGACTGTTGAGCATAGAATTTTCTTTATTTATTTTTGCAGTTTTCCCCTCCCTGTGCTCAGGGGAGGGAGGCTGCATGTATATGTTGCTTTTTATTCAGTGTGTTTATTCAGACACCACAGGCATCAAAGCAACAGGTTCACGCTTGAAAGGATTTCGGAAGGTGCTGGTTTTTGCAGGAAGTCCTCACTGCTGTTAGTGATAATTCTGTACATATGCCTTCGAGTGGGGAGGAAGGCTCCCAGATCTGAGTGCTGTGCTGAGCTAGTGATACATGGAGGCAAACATTAGCTTTAATTAACTTATTACCTCAGTAGAACAGACCTTTATTGCCTCTGGTGTCTCTAAGGGCATGGCTTCACCATTGCTTCCAGGCAAAAGGGAGAGTGCCAGCAATACCACTTGCAGTGATCATAACCATCTGGAACATCTGCTTTTCATACTACTCACCTTAAGGGCAAGACAGGAATTTTTAGAGTTGTTATTATTTGGTTTATTTTTAAAAAGGCAAACTGTATGCAGAGCTGCATGATGTGGTCACTGGTAGCGAATTGCTAGAAACTTGTGTAAATGTTCCAGGATTAAAGGTTTTTTTGCTTCAAAAAGTAATGTCAGATGTTACAGTTTCCCAAAAAAAATTGGTTGGGGGGGAAGGGGTATGTTTAGAAAAGCACGAAACTGGAGTCCATGAAGTATTTAAATGGTATTTAGGTTAGATATAAGAAAGAAATTCCTTATGGTGAGGATGGTGAGACACTGGAACAGGTTGTCCAGGGAGGTTGTGGATGTCCCATCTCTGGAGGTGTTCAAGACCAGGCTGGACAGGGCACTGGGCAGCCTGGTCTAGTGGGAGGTGTCCCTGCCTATGGCAGGGGGGTTGGAACTCAATGGGAGAACCACCACTGGTAAAACAATACTAGTCTTTGAGTCTATGATCTTTAAGGTCCTTTCCACACCAAACCATTCTATGATTCTATAAGTAGCAATTTATTTTGATCTTAAAAGCAGGAATAAGAATCAGAATTTAGAGTTGTATCAGAACACCTGATTGTGTGGTCTTTTGTCAATCTGACAGTTTTTCCAAGTGCTGCAACTGTTGTATTTCAAGCAGGCAAAGCATCTTGTTCTCTCATCAGTAAGTGGTTCGATGTGAATCCCATATTTTAAAGACAATGGCTCTCAAAAGCCTGGTTTGGCAAGTGTGATCTGTGAACTACTTGAGTACCCTTAATTATGGTATGAGTGGAAGCAGCTCTTTTTAACATCAGCTCTGGCTGTTTTGAGAAGTCTGCTGCTGCAAGTGAAGAATGGGAAAAAATGAGACTTTGCTTTTGAGAGCTGTGTTTTACAGGGAGGCAGATAGAGACTCAGCCTGTGTGCAGCTCAGTATCTCGGGGACAAGCACAGTGTAGATGCAGGACAAGTGCCACATGTTCTTTAAATTAAAGAGCTGATCTTGCCAGCAGTTAACAACTTTAACTGCATAACTATTATGGCTGTAATGTCAAAAACATGTTTTACTGTTTAAGAGCTTCTCCGTATGTTTGTGAGGTTGAGATGACCCAAGGATTACTGCGAAAGAGAAGCAAGTATGAAAAGCATTTCTCTCCCCTTTGCTGTTGTAGTTAAAATCACGGTCTTTATCATCTTAAATTTCCAAAAGCAGGAGAAGATGATCTTCTTCTCAGGCTTCATTTGAGTCAATGTTGCCTCTATCCCACGAAAAACCAAAGTGCCCTGCTCTCTTTCCCCTTTCCCTAGTTTAATCCTTCAGGGCTCTTCTTTGCAGAAGCAGAAGAGAGGAAAGTGAGAAAGGATTAAATTGGCATGGTCAGGGAGGTAAGGCTGGGCAGGAAAGCATAGCTCTCCATTGCTAAGGGCCTTTCTTGGCTGTGATTGCCCCCAGGAAGGGGATTTCAGCTGCGCAGGCAAAGCTGGATTTCTGTGGCTGCGCACCTTAGCTGGCTGCAAGTCACAGCCACCCCATCCACACTGGCATCTGCTCCTGAACCTCCTCTGCCTTTGGCTTGGCAGTGGTTTGGTTTGGTTTTCTCTTCTTTTTTCTCATCCTCTCTTTTCTTTTTTCTCTTCCTCTTCTTTTCTCTTTTCCTTTCCTCTTCTTTTCTCTGTTCTCTTTCTCTCCTCTTCCTCTCCTCTCCCTTTCCTCTTTCTCTCCTCTTCCTCTTCTCTCTAGCACAAACTAGGTTGAAACAGAGACATTTCTGGAGCTGGTTGATCAGCTCAACCCCATAATTTTGAAGGACAGTGCACCTGGCATCAACAACATGGTTTACTCACCCAAATTCAGCAATGTGCCTCATCCAGTAAAGCATCTCCTTGTGAATGTATCCTCACTGAGCTTTCAGGAAGCAGGCAATATTTGACAGTTAATCTCGTGGCATGGCTGGATTTTTTGATTTAACTAGGGCAATGGAAAATTTTAGTGGCAGAGGCAAGATTTGAATTTTATCTTCCACAAAGCAGGTTAGTGACCCAGCCATTGCTTATCAGTTCTTCCCTTCCTGTATGAAATACATTTCCTATACCTAGAGGGCAAGAGCAACAAGGCATTTATTTGGTGAGTGAGTCTGGAAGTCAGACTGCATGAGTGCCCTGGGTAGTTGGACCTGCTTGTTTTCCTCTCATCCTGAGTGCAGCATTCTGCCTTTTCTTCCATCCTATGTCATGTAATTCTGTGTTTGCAAAGAATCAGAAATGGGAAGGTTTGCAGGGTTCCTTCTGTAAGGCCAAGTAATTATTTGACTTGAATTATTTTGACTCCAAGAATGTTATTCTGATCTTGATCTGAGGGCAAGGTGTTCACTCTTTCCTGTTCCTCTTTTTTATTGATTTTATTGATTTTATTTAAAGCAGTTACCCTTCATCCTGTCCCTCCACTCCCTGATACAAAGTTCCTCCCCATCTTTCCAATAGAAGATCCTAGAAGGCTGCTATAAAGTCCCATGATGAATATGCATGTGAGAGGCTCCATGGCTCCCAAGTTCAGTTTCTGTGTCATGCTCAGTTTCAAGCAACCTTCTTAAATATCTTTTGGATTATGTTTTCAAAGCAAGCAATGATAATATTTGGGGGTACTGGGTACTGCACCTGCATACTTGATCAGTCAGGAATGAGAAGAGAGCTTTGAATCAAGTCAAAGTCCATTGGGATGAGAGCAAGTGAAAAAAAAAATCAGCCAAGATGAGAGGAGAAAAACTATTCAAGAGAAGGCTGAGTGGTCTGTGGGTAACAAAGAACAAAATTGGGTTTCATGCCTGCCAGTTTTTTCTTGCCTCGGATCAGAAGGGTCAGATCAGAAGGAAAATGCCTTTCGTGCAAACCAGCCTGTGGACCTGCTGTTTCCTGTGGAGGCTGCTGGGTGGAATCATTTAGCAGGGTCACCAAAGGGCTGGAGGCTGGATAGTATATGGGCCCTAATAGCATTTACAGCTATGTAAGCAGCAGAAACAACAGCAGGGTAATCAAATCTCATCCTTTGGAGGCAAAGCTGATCACCTGAGTGGGTGTGGGATTTCCCCCTTGCACAAGTGCCAGGTACCTTCACAGACTAATTGAAATGTGGGGTGGTGGCTGTGGCCAGGGGCACCACGGTGGCTTGATGGATCTGATCTTCAAATCCACAGAGCAGCTCTGCTCACACTCCTGCCCTCAGGCCTGATAGCTCCTCCAGTACCTCTAGCTGTTATCTCTGGCTGTGTGGCTTTCTGCTTTTGTAGTTTTTATTTTTTGGGTTGTTCTTTTTCTCTAGAGCCAGGCTTCAAGTGCATTGCTCTGGCAGAGTCATAACTGCTGGATGATATCTCCCCATCAGTGTTTGCTGTTCCTGCAGCTTCCTTGGCTGACTTTTAGCCTGAGAGCAGTAAAAGACTTAGCTGAGAAGAAGCAGACAGGGCCCCTGGGCTTGACCAGACCCAAGGCAAGAAACATCTTCATCTTATTTCCTCTTGTTGCAGCTTTTTTTGCCTCTTAACAGTGGATCTACTGGCTCTGTGGTATAGGATGCATCATCTGCTACAGATCTCTTCTTCAATCTCTTTTCCTTTGCTTTGTATCCTCCTGCCTTTATTTCCACAAGTGAGCTCAGTTCATGAGGGCTTCCACTCTGAAATCCAGAGAGGCAGCTGAGACTCAGCCCCAGTGGCCATTTGAGTCCTGAACAGGGAGAAAAAGGACCTCTTCATAGAAAACCACCTTCACCTTCCTGATCTACGCTAGGAGAATTCATTGCTGTTAAATCTGGCTGCTCTTCTGCCCTTCTACAGTGCCTCTGAGAACTTCTCCTTGCTCATTAGGTCCCTTGCAGCACAAAATCATAGACATCTTCCCATCCATGATGCTCTAGTGCCAACTGCACCATTGCAGTCAGAGCTGGTGAAGGGGGCAGGTTTGAGGTCACACTTTGTGTAGTGTAACCGTGGGCTGCTGAAGCATGGATGCTGCTCCACCCTGGTCCTACACATCCCCAGCCCTGAATACACTCCCTCCCCCCTGGCTATGATGGTCTTCTGTGGTGCTTGTATGGCCATCAGCCAGCAAAACCATGTGCCTTTCTCTCTCTGGGCTGAATTTTGAGTGAGTCAGAGCCCTGAACTATATCCATTGCAGCCACAGGGAAGCTAATCCTGATGCCAATGAAGGAAGAGTATGTGGCATTAAAGCTGGCTGCTGCTTCTGGCAAGCTGTGCCTGCCCCAGGTTTGCCTCCCTTGGAGGCATTTGGGGTGGAAAAAATAGTCGTGGAAAACAACCATCATGCTTCAGGAAGTGATGGGAGGTAAATACCCAGAAGAGAGAAAGGCCAGGCGTTGTCTGGTACATCTGTCTGACAGACTAATGGCAACAAAGCCTGGCCCAACATCTTCAGCTGTTTGCTTGGCTGTGAGACAGGCTCTTCCCAAGTCTTTCATTTCTGCCTTTACAGTTTTTGTTTACCTTTCCCCATCCTAACCAGAACTGGATTTGAAGAGGAGCTGGAGCAAAACCATCAAAGCTAATGGTTCTGGCATTCCCTCTTAGTAATACTGAAGTGTTTCTGAGGTACTCTAATTTCTGCCTACTCCTATTTTCCAGCCATATTCTTGTTGACTTTAAGTAGCTTTCAAGAAAGTGCTGCAGCAGCTAGGCTGCTGTGCAGAGAAGATGGAGACCTCAAGGACATGTTGAACCTGTGATGGACCTGTTTAGCCTGGAGAAAAGGAAGCTGAGGAGAGACCTTATCACTCTCTACCACTATCTGAAAGGAGGTTATGGGGAGGTGAGAGTTGATCTCTTCTCTGAGTAACTGAGTAACTCTGAGGTGATATGATGAGAGGAAACAGCCTAGAGCTGCACCTTGAGTTGGAGCTTTAGATTGTTTTTTAGCAGTGTTTTTACAATGAAAGGGTTATCAAGCATTGGAACAGATTGCCCTGGAAAGTGGTTGAGGCAGCATCCCTGAAGATAGATATTTAACAGACAGGTAGATATGGAGCTTAGAGATAGAGTTTAGGGATTGTTATTGGTAGAGTTAGGTTGGTGGTTGGACTAGATATCCTGAAAGGTCCCTTCCAACCAAGATGTTTCTGTATGGTTCTGGGGGTGTCCCATGGAGATTCTCCAGGGAAAACTAGACTTTTGAAGAGGAACTGGAGCACCAAGAACTTTCTCTGGAGCAAATGTTTATCAACCTATTTTCTGAAACTCACCTTGGGTAATTAGCCTGCCAGAGAACAAATTACCCAGCAAGGAAGTTACTACCTCCACCTTCAGTCCTAGCTGTTTCTTCTCTTCCACGTCTGGCTGATGTAAATGTTAGGTAAATATTTGTACAATGTAGAGAATCCAACTCCTTTTCTTCTCTTTTCCAAGGGTCAGAGAAATGTCTGTTGTTGGCACTGATGTGCAGCCTGGGTTCTGTGTTTGCTGCCAGGCAGGCTCTGTGCCAGCTGTGCACAGGAACTGAAGTGCAGATGAGCCCTGGAGATGCCTCTGTGAAGTGGCCAGCATCTTCATGCAGGGAGAGGCTGATTCCCCATGCTTCATCCTGAGCTTGTTTGCAGAGTAAAATCCTGAATTTAACAACAAAAACAAATAATCATAGAATCATA
>VZTY01031799.1:404158-416311 GCA_013400935.1 Turnix velox | reverse complement strand
TTTTTTTTTTTTTTTACCCTTAAGGAACAGAGCAAAACGCAATAAAAAAGCCCTGCATATGCTTATCGAAGGGAGGCATGATAAAATCAATTGCGTTTGAGGACTGCAAAGGCTTGACCCTGATAGATGTAAAAGGAAACTCAGGTAAGAATTACTGAGGGAGAAGGTTATTATGAAAAACAATCTTGGCTCTGGTTGTGCTGGTGGAAAATAGCCAAGGAATGTATTAATCAAATCTTTTGCTTTCCTCTACTCTGACACTGAAAGGGGAGGACCTTGTTTAGTGAAACAGTTTTGCATTTTAATAATGAGAAAGGAGCAAGCAAACTTTAAGTAATAGAATCTTTGATACAAAAAAGCACCGATTCAAATGCACTGCTGCGTTTTTCCTGGTACCTGCTGGAACTTGCAGTGCTTCAGTTCAAACTAAAGGTAGCTTGTTTCCTTGGTTTGTGAACAAATATCCTATTGATCTGTCAGAGAATGATGCCTGGAGAACAAACGGAAAACAGATCATAAACCCCTGAGTCTGGAGGATGGCAGATAATCATTTGCTTTGTGAGTGAAAGGATGGAACTTACAGCCAGGACTTAGGCCCGTATGCTTTAGAGACAGTGCTTTCAAAGGAAACTTGTTAAAGCTGAGCAAAAAAGAGGTCATTCTTCCACCAGAGGTATTTTTTTCCCTTCTTAATGGAATAAGCAAGGAAAGTTACTTCCTTTGCTGTTTCTGAGTTGAAATTCAGTAACTGAAGTGCTTTGACTTTTTTTAAGTAAACAAAACCCATTCCCCGTTGCCTGGAGAATAAATGTGGCAATTTTCAAGCAAAGGCAAGTCAAATGTATAATACAGCTTAAAAAAAGGCTGTGTAATGAATGCAAACCTAATTATAGATAGTCTATTGCGTCTCCAAAATAAACACTAAATAATAAGTAATAAATATGTAGCAATTACATCATACCTGTATATATTAAATCAGGCCTTATAGAGCAGTGACTTGCGGCATTTTCTGAGAATCCTTTAGCCTGTGTAGGGGTAAATTAATTTCCAGAAATATCCTGTCAAATTTCAGTAACAACAGAAGTTTATGTTTTGTTGCTGGTTAGAAAGAGGGAAGTGATTTGCGATCCTGTGATTCACAAGTATGAGAAGAGTTTGGGTCAGCTTTAGAGCATGTTCTTCTGTGTTCAGTGTAGCCACACAGTACAGAGTGGCCATGCAAGCTGGCTGCCACATGGAGCTCTGTGTTGCAACCAGGTAGAGTGGAAGAGAAGTTATCTGTGCCTCAGGTTTTCAAGCAGGCATTAATTCTTTCTTGAATCTCTGACTGGAAATATGTAGGGTCATCAGGGGAAACTCCTTTTGGTAGCAGATAGACTCTTTCTCCTTCTCCTTTCTCTTTGTAAAACTTTGTCCTATCCAAAGGCAGGAGCTACCACAGGGTGAAGAGTCATAGTCGTGCAGAGGCTAAAGATACCCGTAGAGAGATCTAGTAGGTATCAGTTCTTGTCCTTACACATGCAGAAGAGTATATTAGCCTCAGGCAAAATGTATGTTACAGTTGATCAAAATCTTGTATACAGAAAAGTAGAATTCCCATTTGCAAAATCATTTTGAAAGGAAACTATTGGTATCCTCCTCTTCCCTCTCTCTCTTCCTCCCAAAAACAAAAAAAATAAGGCATATATTTATAAGTTATGTATAGAGCAAAGTCACTTTTGGAAAACTTAGTTTATCTCTGCTTTACAATAAGCAAGGTCCCTTGTTCATATTCACATATATTTTTTAGACTATGAACCTGGTAAATTCAGCTTCCATTCAGTCATGTAAGAGTGGCCTCAACAAAGAGTTCTAGTATATAAGTCATAAACTCCATTTCCAAGTCCAACATTAGCTTCAAATACACCTTTGAACAAGTGACTTAGACCCACAGAAGCAGTTGGGTACCATAAATGAAAATTAAGTTCTTAATTCCAAAACCATCCTGCATAGGTTTTGATTGCTGGTGTTCCCTGATGAACTTTGCACACTGCCTGGGACTGCATGCTAAGAACAGTTACTTTATTTTTCAAGCAGCTAGTTCACCAAGCAAGGATTCAGAGATTCTTAAAGAATATAGTTACTTGTGGACAAACATCTGCAGCCAACATCTGAAAAACTTCTGATGACTTTCTTAACCATTTGCCTGTATCTGTCAGCACTCCATCCATTTTTTTCCTTATTTGGTTTCTGTAAATCTCCTTCAATGTTATGTGAATCCTAAAACACATAGAAATATTTTACACTATTTTATTAAGGAATATTCTCATACATTTTGTTTTAACCTCTGGATGAATAAGTAAAAGTGGCACCTGCTTCTGACATGACCATCGGAACTGTCTGGAGAATTTAAAGAACAGACCTACAGAAAATCCTCTTTTAGTGCTGACACAGAGTATGAGATCTGGATTGAAGATGCTTCCAAGGTGCTGTGTTTTGGAGAATGCGCTTCTTAATAACTGTCCTTTTTCGATGAAAATCTAAACAGTCTTCATTGCATAATGTACATAACCTATCCCCACTGAGTTAGTGCGAGCTCAGCATCTACTTTGCGAACAGCTTTGCCATAAGGCAGCCTCTCTGCACAGTTTAAGCAGCAGCTATTGAACAGTTCCAAGCTGTATCCCCCCATTTGAGTTAAACAAACAAATTTCCTTAGTATCTACTTTGTATTCTCCATGAAAACCTCTCCAGTCTTGCTGTGGCCAGACATGAACAGGGCACAGATGTTCTGGGGAAGTAACTTCTTCCCCTTGTGCCATCATGCTTTCACTATTTTCTATGTGCTTGTTTGAGTTCTATTTAATGTAGTCTCCAGCTTGCTTCTGATTCTATTTGCTATTATTTGATGCTGCTTGCAAGTCTTGAAGGAAAATCTGAAGCATCATGTTTCATCGATCACAGAGATTCTTATTAAGTTCAGATTCTGGTCTTGGCCTAATCACAGAATCACAGAATGGTTTGGGTTGGAAGGGACCTTAAAGATCATCTAGTTCCAACCCCGCTGTCATAGGCAGGGACACCTCCCACTAGATCAAGTTGCTCAGTGCCTCATCCAGCCTGGCCTTAAACACCTCCAGGGAGAGGGCATCCACAACCTCTCTGGGCAACCTGTTCCAGTGTCTCATCACCCCACAGGAAAGAACTTCTTTCTTATCTCCAGACCAAATCTCCCTCCTTCCAATCTTTCATCAGTAAAAGCCCACTATAAATTGCAGGGAAGAAGAGCAGATGCCTGGGAATGCTCCCTCTGCTTCCTCCTGTCCTGGTTGAGCCTCAGAAAGCAACACAGCAGCACGTGTCTCGCTCTCAGACTGTCCTTTCTGAGGGCAAAACCGTGAGAAAAAGGCACCGTTGATGAGTTGAGACAAAAGCAGTTTGACAGAACAGCAAAAGCAACAAGAAAACACCAAAAATAACACGAATAGAAAAATGTAATCACATATGAGAAGATCAATCACTGATAACACTTCACTGCTAGCCATTCCCGCTGCAGGGTGATTTGCCACATCCCTCTCATGTTCGCTGGTTCCAGGGCAGCTCCAGCTTTTTTGTTCTTTGACTTCTTGAGGGCTGTATCCAGAACTGCTGATTTGAGTACATCAGCCTTGGATCTTTGGATGATCATCATCCCCTGTCATTTACTGCTTTTTTGTTCTGTCATTAATTCTTCTATAAGAGTGTGAAACAAAAGCATTGTTCTTTGGTGTATCCTTTTCTGAGGTCCCTCCTTGTTTGGTTGATAGCTACTGTGACACTCTAGAATGTCTTGCAGCTCTGTCTTCATTTGCTTTCAAAGCATCTATTAGATGATAATTTGTGCTTAAGTTCCCAATTGACACTGACTGATCTGTGTTCTACCGCAGGGCATGGAGACCTGCTGTCTCAACAAGTCAGGGCTGCTGCACATTTTTCAAAGATCAAAAAGAGAGTCTTTGCCTGAGAATCAGTGCACACAAGTAGGAATGATGATAGGGAAATGCAAAGAAGCAATAAGAAAGCCCTGGTCAGTATGGTGTTAGCAGTCTCAACTCAGTCAGAGCAACCAGCTGACAAGCTTTATAAACATCACAGACAAATTGACTGTGACCATAGTTTTGCCCTCTCTTCAGCCCAATTCCTAAACAGTAGTCTGTTGCTATTTTCTGTAGTTTTTAATGAGATGTATTACAGATCTATTGATTTGGTTGATTGTTAGACTGTGCAGTTTTTTTCATAGATCTACATACACTTAATTTAACAATTCTGCTCATCTCTGATAACTTTTTCTCCACATGTGAAGAATGGATTTGTGCCGACTTCTGAATCGTCTGGCATTGCTGCTTTATCCCTGCCTTTTAGAACAACACTCCGTTGTTTAACTCTGTCTATAAAAAAATAGGGACTCACCCCCTGAAGCCTTTACTCCTTGAGACCTGGCTAGCACCGGAGAATGAACTCTTCTACTGTCAGCCATTCTCAACACTCTCAAAGGAGAAACAGAAGTATTGCATTTTTGCATAACTTTTTGGTGTTATAGAACCGTAAGAATATTTGTGTCCAGAAGGCATGCTTTGATGCATGTTTCTGTCATTAGTAATGTTATTATTGAATTGTTCCTTATCCTTGCAGCTAGTGTCTCAGTAACATGAATTGTGCTCTGTCTTGCAGCATGCACTGTTTTCTTTGTGATGGTTACTGGTGATGAGACCACTCATCCTACTAACTCATCTCTTGCCAGAGAATGCAGCCTCAGGTTTTCATGTGGTGCTGATGCAGCTTGAGGCTGTGCAATTCTAGCTGCCCTGTAGGGATTGTATGTATCTTTTCTTGTGTCTCTGCCTGCTTTTACACTGCATAATTAATTATCTGAGGGATGCGTTGATTTCTCATAGGTAATAGCAGTACCTGAAAACATATATCACCACAGTTTTAATTTTTGATTCTGAGCACTGCAGTCATATCTTTCCCTGCCTCACTGTCTGAAATCTGATTTCTAAATGGGAAACATAATTTTCTCCCAGTTTGCTTTCAGCCTGATAAATTTATCTTTGCACCTGTGTAGGCATCAACCGAAGCCTGATGCTGTGAGAATGTTCCCAGCTGCTGTCTTGATTCGTGGGAGTCCTATTGGAGCCTGCTTCATTTTACAGTGAACTCCTGGGTGTGGGATGATGTCTGTTGGCATTCATAGGGAGTGCTACCTGCCAAAAAGTGTGGGAAGGGTTACCAGGTGGTGGAGTGACTCATCTGGCCCAACAAACAAGAACCCATTCTTGATGTAAGCTCGCTGGGAATTTTCCAGTGAAACTTGCTTTATTGGAAAATAGAGAAAATTATATGTATTGACCAGATGGCACGTCTGGCCAAAACCAAAGGGTAGAGACCCACCACAGAATAGTCTCACCTGCAGTGATATGGGAGAATATCATTCATACCCAGGCTTTGAACAATTAGTTCCTTGCACAACCCCATGGGTGTATTAACCGCAGGATCGCTGGGCACTCACTCACACTTCTCAGCCCCTCATCATGCAGCTGCTGAAATTTGTGTAAGCAGGTCAGGAACATAAATCCAGAACTTAAATTACCATCCTTGCTTCTTGTAGCTACTAACTGTTCTTCACACTTGCGTTGATTAAAAAACTCCATACTATCTCCCCTTTATGAGTTTTCCATTAAAGTCTTACTTTCTCTCTCTAAAAAGATCTGAGCCTGTATGATATTTTCTGCAAAATTTCTAAAATCCTAAAGGTCTAAAAATCCTGGATCAATTCTATTCATGCTCATATCACTGGATTCATTGCTGTTTTCTAAATTATTAATATGTAATGCAACTCTGGTTTTCATAATTTTAATATAGGTCTCTTTTTTCTGTCTTAGTTCTCCTTTCCACAATATGGAACTGTGCTATTCTAGCTAAGACATTTGCAGTCAGACTGTCTCTGTCTTATGTTCCTTTATTCTTGCTTCTTCACTAGGAATAACTTCATACTTGAAACTGAGGAGGGAAAGTTGCTCCTTGATTGAAATAATTTGAGTCATGATAGATAATCAAGAAATCATCTCATTCTGAAAACAGTAATATTTGTTAATGTCACCAGACTGATCCATAACATTTTATTATTACATATGTGATGTATTTATAAGATATACTTTCACTGTCATCTTCTAGAATATAAACTGCTGCTGGCAGAAGCTCAGGAAAACCGAATACAGAAAAACTTCAGGGTCATGCAGTAAAATATTTTCTAATTCCAGTGGAAAAAGTATAGTGACTTTACTGTGGTATATGAAGCTTTAACATACAGCAGTAATGATTTCATTTTCCATGCAAGATATGTTTCCAGGACTTTGGTCTCTCTGGGAGTAGCTGCAGTTCTCAGATAGATCTGACAATTTTGTATTTTTTTTTTCTGATTATGTTGTTTCACTTAAAGTGACTTATTCCAGAAAAGAAAATATTGTCTTTCTTTCTTTATGGAAAACATAAAACTTCACATTTCTTCAAGTATGGAAATTATAAACTTGTTAAATAAATTAAAAATTCTGATAGTGACATGAAGTAACAGTGGAAATATCTTTCTCTCTGCCGAAATCTGTCTTTAAACTGCCCAACATGCTTTTTCTGGTTTATTCCTTTGCAGAATTTCAGTGTCTCTGTTCCTTTAACTCTATTTGCCCATGTAACTTAAAATCAAAATAAAAGTGACTGGTTTTAAAGAAAGATATTTGCTTAACAGCTAGTGGCTCTAGTTAAAAAAATCTACAGCAACCCATTGCTCTCTCACACCAGGCAAGGTTGTCCAGGTTTTACTGCAAAGCTTATAAAGCATGGAGTGTTGAAAGCAGTTAAACTTTTTGAATCTTCTGTTGTTGTTTTCTAGTATTTTTGATGCTTTATCCTATGTTTTCCTAAAGAAATTAGAGGATTGAGCAATCCTTATGCATATTTGTCTGTTGCATCATCCTCTACCGTTTTTGAACCTATTACTCAGTTTTAACTGAGATAGAGGGCCAGAAGGTTACATGCCACTAAGTATGCAGAAAACACGGGAAGAGGAGAGGGACAATTCTGAATATAAAAAGAGTTGAGGAAGCAGTTTACACTTAGTTATATGGGCAAACTCACACACTGCAATGCTGCTAGACATCTAACAGTGTCATCTTCTGGGACGGACAATGTGGCTTTTTTTTTCATCACTTTAGAAAGTATGCTTATCATGTCAAACTCTCACTACCATCAGCAGTGAAAAAATAAGCACTTCAGAGATAGGCTTCATTAATTTTGTTGAGTAGATCTTCACTAATCATAAGGTTTGCACTTTTGTCCCCACATTCTCTGCTTTAGTTCATATTCCAGATGTATTCCAGGAAGATGCTTAGAAGCTCAAATTGTTTAATGGACATTCAAGTCTACAAAACAAGTCCAAAATAAACACCTCTGAAATACAGTACTATATTGCATCTAATGGTCCATGCCTCTTGCTTATAGTGTGAATGTTTAACACAGATATATCTTTAATAAATTATTGCAAAGGTATTCTTTTTGTGCCATCTTTGTGGCTAGATTGTGTCAATTTATGAGCAATATTTAATAGTGTTTGGCTGTGTTCATTCTACCTAGTGTCAGGGAAATCAATTGTGGTTAAACTCTCAGCATTGGGTAATATTCCCTTTGACTGTTGCTCTGCTGCAATTACTATTAGCAACAGAAAGTATGTTAAATTAGTTCAATTTCTTTTGTCTGAATTAATTTTATGGTAACAAATTTGAGGTACATTTATTATAACTCTTCCCCTGTTGCTACAGGAACAGAAAAAAACCAAATTATACTAGTGTCAACAGTCTTTGGTTATGATTTGGAAGAGTCTTTTCTGCTATAAAAAGTCTGAGATTTATTATATTTTTCACTCAGGAAGAGACACCAGGGGCTTTGAAAAGCTAATTTTTGACTTGAGTGGGATTCAAGGCTATACATTGAAAGTAGAAGCCTAAATTTGTTACAGTTAATGTAGTATTTTAGAAGGGTTACTCAAATAATTTATAACAGCCTACATTTTCATACAAGGAACATAGGATGGAGAAGGACCGGTCTGGCTCAAAAAGGCCATTCCCCTGCATGCAGCTGAACGTAGATATACTCAGCCTCTAATTTCATACTACACAAAGAAATTTTTTGTAGAGCTGAATGTTCTTGAGAAACTGGTGACCTGAACTTTCTCTTCTTTCTGTGGAAGAGATGCAGATGTATAGCAGTCTATGTATATATCCACAAGTCTTGTAATGGGTCACCAAAGCTTTTCCTGTCAGTGACTGCCATTGGCAGCACGATGGTTTATCACAGGTAGCATTGGGAGTTCTGTGTGCTGTGCCTGCATCAGTGCTAACTTCAACACGTGGCTCATGAATTGTATCCAACCTGCAGTCTGATTTGTGCTGTACAGTGTGAAAAACACTATTTTCAGATTCTTTGGTGCAAACATAGAATGACTCCACACATTTTGAAAAAGGGAAAGAGTTCCATTTACGACTTAGAAGAATATCTGGTTCTTTGCCCTTGGAGTAAGTACAGGATGGCTCATGTTTATAAACTATTGCTTGGAAAAGTCTATTGCATTAAAATTTAAGTTATATAAAGTGTGAGTAATGTTCTGCAAAGAGAGTATACCCCTGTGGGCTAGTCAAGGAAAACAAGTCAGGAGTTTAAGCAACATTAATTTTACATAGAACATCTACTTATAGGATTGACAAAGAGGCAAAAATTACCCAATTAATTTTTTTCTTCATAGAGCTTTCATGTTTTTTTCTGATTAAAATGGGGACAGTTAAATCACTTGCCTTGAAAAATAATTAGAAATAATAATTAGAGGAGTGAAAAAGAATTTTGGGAGAAATTGATGAAATTATTTCTATTATCTTTCCTGAATTTTTCATATATTTGTCTATTATTTTCCAGCTTTAATTACTACTTTTTCATGGAATAAGTTCACTTGACTCCATTCCTTTGATGAGCTTATGTTGCTCTTACTGATAAAATCAATAGGTCAGAAATAGCAGAGACCAAACTCATTATGTAAACTGGTTGCTTCACTTGACCAATCTATTTGCATGGCAATCTCACCACATGCACATTGCATTATTACAAACAAGCTCTTCTCTGGGTCAAAACATATGTTCAATTAAACTTGCATTTAAAATTTTTATAGCTTTATAGCTTTTTAATTTAATGTAGGTTCAGTCAGTTTGACTAGTAAAAACCTTGATAGTAAAAACCAGATAAAGATTTGTTTCAAAACTGGTTAACAAGAAGTGGTGAAAACTTGTGTAAACTGTCTTTGTAGTATAAAGTAACTCAAAGTGTTTCTATATCACTTAAGTAATTTTCCTCTGAAAAGAAAGCCTTACACCCCCCCAATCATAGTAGTTACTGAATAAAATAGACTTAATCTACATCTCTGAACATTCTGTTTGGTACAATCTGAATAAATGGCCTGTGAAGCTAATCCTTTATTCTCCATCTCAGGAGAAACTGCAGTTACAATAAGTCTGATCTGTCATTGAAACCTTTGACTCTCTGTGGTGTTAACTGGAGTAAAGGTCTTAAACCACTGGAAAAAAATGCTGAAAATATAAAATAAAGAAGCCTCTCCTCATATTCTGTATTAGTTTTCCAGTTTCATTTCTAGTCTGTAATCTACCACATTTGTCCTACCCTCGTCTCTCCTAAAATCCATCTTCCCCCATCAGCATGAATATGTCTCCCTGAATGTCATTACCATGCTGCCTTACTTACCTTGTATCAAGAGAATAACATTATGGTAAGCTTCTGAAGTGTAAAACCTTTTAAACCATCCTCTGCACACATTTTGTATTGGATGCTGCTTGTGCATTCCTTTGGATTTCAGCTGCTGCGGAATATTGAAAGATAGTGTCTGATTCCAGCCCTCTTCACCCAAAGAAAAAAATTAATAAGTTGAGTTTTCTGGTAACTTCAAATCCAATGAGAGAGAAACATTTAAGTCATAGACTCTTTAAGACCCAAATATCGTATTTGCAGGCAGTGGAACACCAAGTGAGAGCAAAATGACTTGGATTTATCATTTTGATTAGTGTGCACTGACATCAGAAACTGTATTGAAAGATCATTCACTTTACTGTATGGATTTTCACAATATCTAGCTCTTTTCATTTCCTGGATTTTTAAAGATTTACCACATACCAAAGTCCTTACTGACAGCAAGAACAGGTATGCACTGACCTATCTTGATAAATTTTTCTCTTTCTTTCTGAAATTTTGAAAATGCGAATTCAGACCTGGTAAAGTTAATTTGTATATATATGACAAATACCATCATAAACTGGGAAAAAAACCCCTTTAAATCATGTTCACAATTTTTTGAAGTGAAGTGCATGTGTAAAGCAGTTGTTCCAACAGTCAGTGCTTTCAGTGTTTGGAATTATTTCTAGCATGAAAGAAGCACATCTAGAGGGGCAACCCCAGATTCATATCAGAGCCCAAGCTTCACATCAAATATTCTAAGTAGTTGGAGATTATTGAAAAGACTTTCTTGTTCTTTGTTTGTATATACTTCTACATTTCTTTTCTATGCAACACAACAATTGTATTTTAGAGGAAGAAAACCCAGAGATTTTCTAATATTCAGAATGAACTTGAAATATGAACTGGCAAAGTCTGTTAAACAGATGATAGAACAGTCATATATTTTCCTTGAAATACTGTCATTGTATGTATTAGACTCCTGTGTTTAATCACAGAAACATTAATTATCATGCTAAACTTCTCCTGACAGGCAAAGTATAACAAGTATTCAAATAGTAAAACACCTAATTTCATCTCAGCCCCTTTTCTATAAACAAATCCATGAATCTGTCTCCAGAAGTACACTGTCTCATCTACATGGAAACCTAAATATTTAAAATTAGAATCTCTATTGAGGGGGAGGACTACTATAGAGGGACTTGATCTACAGCTGCTGTTTAATACCAACATATCTCTTGCCAAAAATGTCTTGTGTTTGTTTTCTTTTGTGAGGAAGCAGATGATGTCCAGATGATATCCAGATGATTAAAAGGAAGCTGAATCTGTAACCTATCAAAGACTCTCTGAATCTCATCCATAATTTCTCTCTTCTCACACTATATTATATGTATCTGCTAGATGATAGTTTCAGACAAATCAGAACTTAAACTGAACTCGGTTTAATGCTCTAACTCTCTATAATACATTGCTAGGCGATCATTTTTCAGTACAGTAAGTATCTTCCTTGCAATGGCAATTATAATTTATTCTATCCTAATTCATAAATTACTTCAGAAACAGGAGCTAAAAAATTTATCAACATGGTCTGGGCCAAAATTTGTAGTATTTTACTATTAACCAAATAATAGTGCATTTGTGGTTAATTTGTTTGACAAAGAGATCTTTATTTATGAGGCATATTTTCAACATTCAAATCTCCTTATGCCAAAGGCATCTCTGCAGTGGAGAAAAGTTTTTTTGAAATATTGTGTCCAGATTACTTTTAGGGACCACAGCACTAATTTAGCATCTCAGAATAAACTCCTGCTTTCTACGCAGAATAAACACGGCTGGTGTATTTTCATCTTACATTTTAACAAATTCCACTTTAGAGTTCTATATAACTTCAGATAATACAGGAGGAAACACCAGTTTGTCCAAGTTTTGCCTCCATCAGTGTAAATAACTACACTATACTTTGTTGAAATGAGCAATTTTACTGTATGGTTTATGGGATCATTCTTTAAATTCTGTTGATTATATACACAAGAAGTGAAATTATTTTATAGGGAATTTAAGCATATAGATGTCCCATTAGCACCTCAGTATGATCATATGATAGATTTTAATGCACACTTCATCCTGTCTTCCATTACCTGATCTCATAGGAGAAGGAATAGAAAAATATTTCTTCACAGAATTTTATGACTATCTGTCACATGGATAAAGGCTGAGAGAGCTGTGACTGTTCAGCCTGGAGAGACTCAGAGGAGTGTAATAAATTTGTGTATATGTGTGAAGGGAGGGTACAAAGAAGAGGGAGTCTAACTCTTTTCAGTGGTGCTCAGTGACAAGATAAGAGGGGATGCACAT
>VZTY01031799.1:369665-403626 GCA_013400935.1 Turnix velox | reverse complement strand
CTAATTTAGCATCTCAGAATAAACTCCTGCTTTCTACGCAGAATAAACACGGCTGGTGTATTTTCATCTTACATTTTAACAAATTCCACTTTAGAGTTCTATATAACTTCAGATAATACAGGAGGAGACACCAGTTTGTCCAAGTTTTGCCTCCATCAGTGTAAATAACTACACTATACTTTGTTGAAATGAGCAATTTTACTGTATGGTTTATGGGATCATTCTTTAAATTCTGTTGATTATATACACAAGAAGTGAAATTATTTTATAGGGAATTTAAGCATATAGATGTCCCATTAGCACCTCAGTATGATCATATGATAGATTTTAATGCACACTTCATCCTGTCTTCCATTACCTGATCTCATAGGAGAAGGAATAGAAAAATATTTCTTCACAGAATTTTATGACTATCTGTCACATGGATAAAGGCTGAGAGAGCTGTGACTGTTCAGCCTGGAGAGACTCAGAGGAGTGTAATAAATTTGTGTATATGTGTGAAGGGAGGGTACAAAGAAGAGGGAGTCTAACTCTTTTCAGTGGTGCTCAGTGACAAGATAAGAGGGGATGCACATGGACTTTGCACAGCATTAAACACTGTTTTTACTTTGCAGATGGGCTCAGAGGGGACCTCATAGTAACTTATCAGTACCTGAGGGGGTCCTACAGAAAGGCAGGGGAAGGAATTTTTAACATAATATCGGATGGGAGGACTAGAAACAATGGATATAAATTAGAGGGGGATAGATTTAGACTAGACATAAGAAAGAAATTCTTTACAGTGAGGGTGGTGAAATACTGGAACAGGTTGCCCAGGGAGGTTGTGGATGACCCCTCTCTGGAGGTGTTCAAGACTAGGCTGGACAGGGCACTGGGCAGCCTGGTCTAGTGGGAGGTGTCCCTGCCTATGGCAGGGGGGTTGGAACTCGATGATCTTTAAGGTCCCTTCCAACCCAAACTATTCTATGATTCTATGATTCTATTCAACTGGCTTTGGTAGCCCTGCCTGAACAGGGACTGGTCCTGATGAGTTTCAGAGGTCTTTTTCAACTTCAGCTATTTTGTGATTCTGCAGTGTGACATCTAGATTCTGTTAAGTGTATTTAAATAAAGATGTTGTTAATTTTAGACTATTTAAATAATATATAGAATTTTTGATGATGCAATTTTGCTTTACAGAAAATCTTGTTATTCTTCAACTTATTCAAAATAAATACCTTGAGGAGCAACTGTGTAATTTTACTGTGCATCCAGCTAGATCCTGATGGCAAGCATATGGATCTAGCAAGTGGGTATAAGCATTTTACTGTATTCGCTGGTATAAGAACGTGAGGTACTCTCACTTGGTGCTCTATCTAACATCTAGATCCGGACTCAGGTGCTGTTTCAGCCCAGATTGGCTGGAGTCTTCTTAGAAATCTCACTTGGGTAACTTCATTCATTGCCTCTTCTATAAATTATAGGTCTAGTTTTGCACAGTTTCATAGTGAAACCAAGTGTAGCTCAACAGCTGCGGTTTCGCCTTGCTCAGCGCTCTGAGTGTGCGCAAGCCCGTCAGCGGGAGGCAGGGCCGGCAGGAGCGGGGCAGAGCGGAACGGGACGGAGCGGAGCAAGAAAATGAACCGAAGACGCAGCTCCAGTCTTGCTGCGGGAAACTGCAGCTTCACAGGCAATTTAGCTAGTACAATTTATTCTAATTTATTACAGTAAACTACATATTAGCAAGCATTAACAAATTAGGGGCAGATTTATGATGGGCAAGGGTACTGTGCTAATGAGTGGCTCCCTCATTAGCATTGCCTGGAGCAGCATTTGGTCTCTCGAAGCCTTTCCTTACCCCATTTTCCAATTACCATCACAGCAGAAACAAACCTTTCATATCCTATAATCTCTGACTGGGAGGAACCTTTTTTGGAGGCTAAAGAAGGGAACCGGCAGATGGCTTTTTTAATATGAGCTACCACTCCAATTGTTTTTATTTGGGCATCAACTTAAAGAAGCAGAGGAGTTACTGGGGGATGCTGGTCACCACTCAAAATTTGGGTCCTGAGTATGGCTTCTGTTAGACTGATTGTAGCTTTTCTGTGTTGCATTGCTGCTGACTAGCTGGGACTATAAACTTCCCTACTGTCTTATTCCTCTACATTCAAAATCAGATTCCTGATGCTTGCTTATGACATCAAAATATTTTTATTTTGTAATATTTTTTTTTCATTAGTGTTTCAAGCATTTGCATTTTCAGCATTATGACATCTAGCATAAAGAGTCTGTGGGTTTCACTGCATAATTACTGTAAAACATTTGATATCTTGGATTAGCAGCTGCTGTCAAAGCATAAAATATGATAAACATACCTTTAAAGGTATAAATCAATGAAAGACTAAGAGTATCGCAATTCAGAGAGCAAGCAAACCTAATTGTTTACTGTCCACTCTGCTGCAGTCTGTAAATGCAGACTGAAAGTTAATGTAGTACACTTAGGCCACCCAGCTAAAACCCACAAAAATCTATATAAAACACCTTCCAAATTCCTCAGTCTCAGATTGTACTGGTTTAAGAAAACTCTTTCTATGATACCTTTCCTCCCTGTAAATGCTTGGTCCTTTATTCACTACATAGAAATTGGAAAGGATTGGAGTGATTTGTCTGTCACTGGTTCATAATCCAGCTGTTGATAAAACTACTCCTAGATGTCACTAATGATAGACTCGGCATTCCAGCCACCCTCTAAAGAAAACTTCTCATACTGAATGTCAGCAAGCTGTCTAAAGACAACTCTGTGATTTTTCTGCAAGTTGTGAGAACAATAATTTGATTAATTTTTAGTCCATTTGTCAGGCAGTCTAATTTCACTCTACAAGCATGTGCAAAGTTCCTAATCTTTTTTTTTTTTATGTTCAAGACAATTTACATTTGCCATGTAGCACTTCATTGAAAAGAGAGAAAAGGAGAGCAATGCAAATGCCCAGATTTCCTAAACTTCTCTGTCCACTTTGAATCACCCCATAAAACTTCGAGATCCCTCTTCCTTAGGGAAAAATGCAGGTGGTGGTGGGTTGCAGGACTTGCTCTTAAGTTAAACTCCCTCCCTCCTCGCCAGACCACCAGCAGAGAGGGTGCAGAGGCTAAGGTGGGTGTCGGTGTCTGGCTGCTGCTCACTTGCCATTACCCCGTGTGGGTCTTGGCAGCTCGTTCCAAGTGGTGCTTGAGGAAAACACCAGGGCCTGCCAGAATGGAGATCGTCAGCTCTCCTTGAACTACTCTGAAACATTCAAAACTGAGGAATTTCTCAAAATACTGGAGAAAGAGAAGGGGAAGAAAAATTATATAAAACAAACAAACAAACCAACCCCAAAATAGGACTAGAAATTAAGTGAAATTTCAGAGCATTATTTATGCACTGGTGAGGGAAAAAAATTAGAATGAAAATTTTAAAACAGTTGATATTTTGAAATTTTCAGTTTGGAAAACCTTAAATTATCTGAAAAAATATTGAGATTTCTTGGAATCATAGAATGTTTTGGGTTGGAAGGGACCTTAAAGATTCCAACCCCCCTACCATAGGCAGGGATACCTCCCACTAGATCAGGTTGCTCAGTGTCTTGTCCAGCCTGGCCCTAAATAGCTCCGGAAAGGGGGCATCCATAACCTCTCTGGGCAACTTGTTCCAGTGTCTCACCACCCTCAGAGTAAAGAACTTCTCTCCAGCCTGAATCTCCCCTCTTCCAGTTTACATCAATCATTTCTAGTGCTGCCATCATACATTCAACTAAAAAGTCCTACCCCTGCCCTTCTGTAGCTCCCCTACAGGTATTGATAATCTACTATGAGGTCAAAGCTACAATGAGATTTGCTTGCAATCACCTTTTGAAAATAATATCTAGAAACGTAATTATTATTCCTTTATATGCTCTACTGCTCTTCTCAAGATTAATAAAACTTTCATTTTTCCTCCCTAAATAAATGATTGTATTTTAAGGCCAGAAGGGATGTTACCCAGTCTCATACATAATAAAGGCAAACAAATTGCTGTGTATTAATTTCTTCTTCACATTAGACTGCTCTGATTTAGCTGCAGCATAGCACAGAGAAATCTTTCCAATTCAAACCATTACCCCCTTGTTTATATGTCAATGAACTCCATTATCCTTTTTGGTGCCATCATCACTGGGGAAGTCTAATCCACCAGGTATTCTGTGATCCAGTAGAAGTCCCCTCCTTTTGGTTCCCCTCCCCTAGACCTGAGAGAACAGTCGTTGCTCTTTGTGATTAAGTACATGAGTTTATTTTTGATCATGACAAAAGACATACCATTAGCTAAACAACCAAAATAAACCAGCAGTCAGCACTGCATATATTTTCTTACCACTCCTCTCACATGTGAGCCAAAAAGGAAGCTATGGTGATATCTGGGTTTTGGGGTGTTTTGGTTTGGTTTTTTAAAAGTTACTTTTATTTTGTTTAGTGTTTTTCTTTTTTCTTTTGGTTTGGATTTTGTTTTGATTGCCCCTCTTCTTTTAATGATTTACAATGTAAATGAAAATTAACATCAAAGGTTGTCCCGTGGGACTTCATTCAACAATTGCTCCATGTTAATAGTTGCATTTCAAGACCTGCTGGTTTCTAATCTGTTTTATTATGTGCCCTGTTGACATTACAGCATTTTAGTTTATTTTTTCATAATGTTGCATGGTATCCTGCCAAAAGATACTTGGTTTATTTACACTGTTGCCTTTGTCAAATCCACAATTTCATTTGCTGTTAAATAATTAATTGCCATCACAGACAAATTGCCCTCTGGCATTTTTTCTGGGGAGAGGAAGGAAAGCAGAGGTGACAGCCTGGAGTCTGGGTAGGATAGGAAGGAAAGGATCTGATTGAGGGCATTATAGGCAATGAAGGGGTTTTACAGAACACATTTATTCAGGGTCCCAGTTTAGCAGCCTGGGAAGAGAGAGGAAACACTATGGTGCTGCCAGGACTGTTGAGGCATCAGCTCAACCTAACAGGAAGGGATGAACATCTCAGACAGTCATATCTGCCTGTAATTAAAATATATCTATGTGACTCTTCTCCTTTTTCTCCCGTCTTCAGTCTGGCCTTCTCCAATGATTCCGTAATAAATCCATTACAGCAGAATAGCAAGATTTCTCCAGTTTCATATTTCCTGTAAGTTATCACATCTACCATGTGATGGGATTGTATAGTTGCTTATTTTCATGTATGGCATATTGTGGTCATAAACTCAATTTGTGCACTTGGAACAGCAGATGTATCAGTTTGTCTAGTAATGCATTCTCCTTCCAGCCTAGAAAAACATAAGAAATCAAGAATCCCATTTATGTTGTATCACAGTCAACACCCCCGATTAAACGAACTTTTGATAATAGTTTCAATAAGATATCCTGCTGCTTTTTTGAAAATTGTTTTGCAGAACTAAACAGAAATCGTCCACATGAATACTTTCATTAAGTGGAAACTGATATAAATCTGTATTTAACCACTAACCTCAAATGAATACAGCTCAATGGAAAAAAATTAACTATTTTCTTCAAGTGGGTTAGTTTTACTGGTTTCAGTAATGCCTTTCACTCTGCTCATTTTACCCACAAGAAACTTTTGTCAGATTCACTTTCTTTCTGTGAATACGGGAGTGATCAGAAGCCACATCAGCAGGGCACTGAAGTTTATCTCACTTTGGTTTGCCTGTTGATTTGCCTCTTCTAGAAGGCAACAGATCCAGTAGCATGCCAGCCTAAGGCACTTTCCAAGCTGTGCACATTAGAAACTACACTAGAGCACTGGAGTAATGCATTGCCATCCCTACTCATAAGACAGGTCCTACGATGTGTTGGACGTGTTTTTTATAGAGAGAGAGCAGGAAAAAGAAGAAGGAGGTGGGATATCATCCAACTAATATGAGAAGCTTGATGGGAAAACAAAGGGATTTTCTGAACAAATGGACTAAGACTGCAACACGTTTTGCAAAAGCCATTTATATAGAATAGGGAAAAACCATGTTAATTTTACTGGTACACAGTCAATGTTTAAAGATTTATAACTATGAAAGTGTGTTGGTTTTTTTTTCACTCAAGTTATCCTAGTTTTTTTTAAGGGAGGTAGAGGGTATTGTTCTTCCAAGGTGGAACTAGTGAAATAGCATTTGTCTCCACACATATACACAAATGTAAAGGAAAAATCTTGTAGGTATTTTGCACCATGCTCTCCAAGTCATAACTCCTGGTGGCAAATGTTTGGCTTCTATTCTGAGAAGATCCTCAGAGACAGCGTATCTCTATTGGTCCTGTGCCAAACATGCTGTGCTTGGCAGTCATGGCACATGGCAAGACCGACTTTTAGGATCTTCATTGCCTATAGGTAGTGGCTATGACTGTGTGCATTGGGTGCATATTAAGTGAAATCTATTTGAGTGCACAAAAAAATATTGTATCATGGTTTGGGTTGGAAGAGATCTTAAAGATCATATAGTTCCCGCTCCACTGCCACAGGCAGAGATACCTCCCACTAGACCAGGTAGCTCAAAGCCTCATCCAGCCTGGCCTTGAATGCATCCAGGGATGGGGGATCTACCACTGTTCCAGTGTATCACCGCTCCCACAGTAAAGAATTTCTTCCTAATATCTAATTTAATTCTAACTTAAATCTCCCTCTCTCTGTTTTAAAGCTGTTACTTCTCACCTCATTGCTATACTCACTCATAGTCTCATTTCTCCTGTGGGCCTCTTAGGGCCTGGAATTCTGCTCTAAGTTCTCCCCAGGGCTTTCTCTTGCAGCTGAACAGCTGCAGCTCCCTCAGCCTGTCCTCATAGGAGATTCTTCAGCCCCCTGATCATTTTCATGGCCCTTTTCTGGACCTGCTCGAACAGATCCATGTCCTTTCTGTGCTCCAGACTCCAAAGCTGGACAAAGTGCTCCAGGTGGGAGTGCATTCATAAAGATGTGTCTCACATCCCTGAGCTCCTGTAGGTTTTATAATTAATTTCTGCTTTGTTTATACTCCCGTATTTCCTTTCCACTATGTTGCCGGGCAAATAAGCTTTTGCTTTCATGATAGCTCTTACATAGCTTCTGCTTTACTAAGTGACCCAGCAGTACAAGCAGGATACAGATTAGGTATGTGCAAACAATCACATCTATGCTGAATTACCCAGAGTACACAACAAACAAATTATGTTGACTTTCTACTTCTGTGCTGCCTTTCTGGCAGCTGCAGGTGCTGCAAGATGCTACCTGATCTGGCACAAAGTGAGACAGGTATAACAGACAAAACCTGATTCTGCATAAAAACTGACAGCGCAAAAAAACCTGTGAATTTTTCATTTTTAAACAAATTTACAGTGGATTGAATTCAGGCAATATTAGCAAGATTTTTTATTCCATGACAAGGATATTTTTAGAACAAGGTACTGAAATCCCTAATCTATATTTACTGCATCATCAAACAACAGCCTGAGTTTAACTGTAAGACGGGTTGTTGAGACAATGTATTCAAAGTCAATAGTGCAAAGTAATTTTGAAAACGTGATTCATTGTGATTAGTGGCTCTCAAGAGTAAGCTGGAAAAGCAGAACATTGCTAGTTGTGGCCTCCTGATTCAAACAACAGCCTACTATTTACCTAGCATTATTTAAGGCTACCTGTTTTCAAAATATGCTGTTCACAATGTCCAAGCACGACTTCATACCTACAACTTACTGATTCATTGTGGCACATACATCCTTCTTCCTTGAATGGGCCTTGGTGAAGGAAAATGGCACTGCCAATTCATATCTCTCTGTTATTATCTGTCTCTACCTTTTCCCTCCCTATCTCTCACAAAGTTAAAATGCGGCACACTTCATCATGTTAAATGCCATTAATTATATTTTTATCTCTGTGTTGATTCTGTAAAATATTGGTGTTTCAAAAACTGTGTTTGATATCCACTAAAAAAGGACAGGGCTCATTTGACAGAAGTAGGTAGATATTTATAAATAAGGCAACACAGCACTTTGCTGTTCTAAGTTCAGGCCTGGGGAAACAGACACCTCACATGGAACCCCAAATACTGCAGGCTGTGCAAAGATCTATTCAGGGTCATCAGAGAAGTCAGATATGTATGTTAAGCCAACATGCTCTGAGGTGACTGATACATGTCTCCCAAGAAGGTTCTTGCTCCTTGCTCTCCTTCCCCCTATGGTGGAAACTTGAAACCGCACCAGGGTTCAGACTTTTCCTCAGAAAGTTATTAACTGGAAAAGGACATTTTTAATGTAACAGTCTGGAGATTTTAACAGTTGCAAAGGAAGCACTTAATTAATTTTTCTTCTCAGTCTCATGCATATCTGCCATCTCCCAAGGGAAATTTGAGGCCTCCCAGCCACACAATGGCAGAAGATGATGAGGGGAGCGGTGAGGAGGCATATAAAGTGCTCCCCAGTCCTTCTGCTGGAGCTGGACCATGCAATTTCACAAGTCAGTGAGCTAGACAAATCTGGCTTCAGAGTTCAGTAGTTAGTCACTCATATGGAAAAGAAGCATCACAAGTTCTGACTCCTCTATTTTATACCAAATAAAAAGATTTAGACTGCCTCTGTATGGGGTTTTGTGCATCCACCCTTGCCTCCCCACTTCCCAGCCACAGCACTGATGGCTGTGATGTTCACAGTTAAGTCCCAGCACTGGTGCTGCAGCTACATTTTCACTGCATGGAGTGCTTGTAGCATGAAGTCCTGCTTCTATACTGGAGCCATGAGCCTGCAGCTAAACTTACGCTTCCTTGGACCTTCAAGGATGCTAAAAGATACCCTTCTGCAAAACAATGTCATCTGGAGTAGCACAGTTCTACTTTCCCCATGCCTTGTGATCAAGGATGTTCATCTTGTGTATATCTTCCCTCACAGTGCCTCAGTTGCCCAGCTTTGATAGAGGATACCGCTGCTGAGGTTTCTAAGATCTCTAATATTTCTTTAGGTGCGGAAGTTCTTTATGTGCTTGGATCCAGCTCTGAAAAGCACTCTTTGTGAATGCAGGGATAATAATGTATGTAGGATTGTTCATGTTTATAGTAAATATAAAATACAAATACGGAAGCAGGGAAGAGGATTCCATGTCATTTTTTTGGTCATTTATATAATATAGGAAGTGTCTCTGACACACTAAAAATATCAAGGTTATGCTGCTCTCTGTCTGAGGAGAAATCTAAAGTTGTCACATGTACTAAGAAATCATTAGGAGGAGAAAATGGCTGCAGTCAGACATAGAAGACAAAACAAAAGAAATGGGATTGTGATGGCATTGTTATTTCAAGATTAAGTGAATTTTTGGTACTTTGTGGAGTGTCCTAACCATGTTTCAAGCCTCTACTTAGCCTCTACTAAGTTCAGCAAGTATTTTTGGAGAAACTTGAGAAGTATGTCTGTAGTGGTCTGAGTTGTTCTGTGTAATTTTAATTGTTCAATGTTTTTCTTAAGCAGAGTTAAGTCTCAGAAGCATGTCTGGTTTGCCTGTGTGTGAATCCTGCCAGCAGTTCTAATCTCACTGTTGCCCAGCCTTGAGCGCCTGCAGGGATGGGGCGTCCACGGCTTCTCTGGGCAACCTGGGCCGGTGTCTCAACACCCTCACAGTAAAGTTCTTCCCAACATCTTATCTGGATCTCGCCTCTTCCAGTTTGAAACTGGAAGGGGTAGGAATTTTTGATAGGATATGTGATGGAAGGACTAGGGATATTGGATGTAAGTTGGAAGAGGGGAGATTCAGGTTAGATATGAGAAAGAAATTCTTTATGGTGAGGGTGGTGAGACGCTGGAACAGGTTGCCCAGAGAGGTTGTGGATGTGGAGGTGTTTAAGGCCGGGCTGGATGGGGCACTGGGTGACCTGGTCTAGTGGTAGGTCCCCCTGCCCATGGCAGTGTGGTTGGAACTAGATGATCTTTAAGGTCCCTTCCAACCCAAACTACTCTATGATTATGATTCATTTATTTAGTGAGTCTGAGCTTGTTATTTAATTGCTGATTTCACTGTAGTTGGAGCTCTGCCACCAAATTTGATGGGAACCTTTACCTAATTTATCTCCTCGCTTCCATACTACCAAGAACAGACAAAAACTTACTGTATCACATGCTAAAACAGTGGTCAGGGCAGAACTGATATTATGTAGCTGTGGCTTGAAATGTTAAGGTGTTTTATATTAAGCTGTCAGTGCCTAGCAAACAAAAGCAGTGTTGGAAGTGGAAGCTAAATGCCCAGCCCTTCACATCCAGCCTGAGGTTGTGGGCACATGGGATGCAGCCGGGACACCTCTGAGGTGCCCTTCTTTTGGCCCTGACACTGCTGTCTGCCCAATAGCTTAACTTCCTCATCAAGAGAAATGATTTTCTGCAAGTTCTCCTGTTGTTTGGTGCCTAGGTATTAGTGTGCCAGAGATGTGTGTTTATTCGCTTGGTCTAATTGAGAACTAAATTCCAGTTAATTTACTTCCTGTGAATATTCTAACAACTGAATAATTATGCTCCCAGTGCAACCATAGCATCAGATGTTAGTTATAGCCCAGGTCACATTTAACATTTCTGTCTTCTCCAGAGACTTTTAACTGAGTTCAAGAACCAATCCAGCAAACCTATTAAATGAGTGGTGTAGGTAGGAGATAGGCATCCATTTTTCCACTTCTGAATATATGTGGGAGACTGAAGGTAAATGCTTTGTAAGTTTTCAAGCTAAGAAGGGAGGTACTTAATGAATTTACATACCCATATGTGAGACAATCCTGGAAAGTAGGACAGGTTTTATTTCACTCTGAGACTGTGGTGAAATTTGGACATATATTTAACATTTTAGACAGAATTTGTTCAAACTGGATCTGACCAAGAGAATCAGTGGAAAAATAGTGGAAATAGTGGAATAGTGGAATAGTGGAAAAATTAACAATATTATATTTTTTTCCACAAGATTTACGAAAGTATGTTGACTGTGGTAACATGATCTCTTATAATATTGTTTCTTCTGCAGATTCCTGCAGACCCATGCTTTAGGACTTCATACATTTGTGGCTGCATCATACAACTGGCTGCATCACTTGGTTCCTCACCAAAGAGCAGGCACCAGTGGGTAGTGAGAAAGAAACTCTCATCCAATTCTGCTCAGCCTGTAAGTATTTCTATAATATCTCTATTAAATAGTAACAACTTGTGTCAGATAGGAAGCCTTGGAAGCCTGGAAACTTCAAAAATAATTATGCTGAGATATGTAAAACAGCAAATACCAATGCTACTACTAATAAAAGCAGTGCATTTCCAATACCATAAAATAGTACTATGTATTGTATTCCCAGTTCACTAGAGAGAGAATTTAATGCAAATTCCCCAGACAGGTAAACAAGTCTGGGAGAGCATCACCCTCTGGGAAAGTTGCTCTTGTTCACAGTGTTTTTTTTAAAGAGATTGTCTGGGAACAGGACTCCAGCCTGGAGAGGAATAGAGAGGACAGACAAGAGACAAACTAAAAAAGTTCCATGAATTTGTCTGCATAGCTACTGGGACAGCTAATAGTAAGCTGAAGATGTGTGTAGACTGTTGATTGTTTTGATGGCTTGTTTTCTCTGTATCTATTTGTCCTAAATAAGAGATATTCTCCAACACGAAAGTTGTACAGTGGACAGTCCACTATGTCACGACCCCTGAGAAAGAACAGGAGTAATTCTGCTGAAATTGATCAGACCTAATAGATTACACACTCAGGTCTGAACAGAAGCAGCCATTCTGGCACTCAAAGAGGTGGAGGAAGCTTCCAGGAATCAGAATTTAACCAGCTACAGTAAGAGCTGCTAGAAGCTGTTGATCAGCCTCCTGGTACAAGTCCACTCTTTTCTTGTTTGACCTTCTGCAATTCATATGGCTTTTGGATATCTGCTAGATTACATAACACATAATATTCAGAATCTGGCCTGTTTGCAGAAATAATATTTGAAAAATCCTGGTCTGAATTCCTCATTACTTTTGCCAAATGGGAGTTATTGTCTTAGCTGAGCATTCCTCAGTGTCTTCTGCATAATATATGTGATTGAGTGCTTTGTAAGGAGCTTTATGTTTAATAAGATTCTACAAAGAAGGACTTTTGATGAATTAGATGTCTTTTCTGGGGTCATAAAGCATTTTCCTACCCAGTTTGTAATGTGTTTTGTTCCTTATAATGCATTCAGTTGAAGCATTTGTATCTCCATGAGGAAAAATTGTGACATTATAAAGTAGTGGCTGCATTCTCATTATAGTAATATTAGCAGCTCACACCCATTTCCCATGATCTTTACAGTTATGCGTAGGATAATTCATTGTCGTATGTGAGAGACCTAAGTGAAGTCTACTGCATCTAAACCCAGTGATCAGTGTAGTATACTAAATTTTATAATGGAAACGAAGTCATAAGGAATATTATTTTCAGGGTTTTTTTTTTAAATAATACATAGATGACTTTGCCTTATAAGAAATCTGTTACAAAGTTTCTTCTATAAACTCAAAGGATCAGCTTCTTCAACACATCCATGGTCAACAGACATCAACTACCCTTACTGGTTTCAGCTGATTCAGATGTTGCTTTGTGCAGTACTTTATGTGCTGGGGTGCAAGATTCCAGGGTTCACAGAGAAGTTTTGAATCGTGGTATGGTAGGAATAAGTCAGGCCACAGTGGGCACTCAGTCATAGGGCTTGGATGCAACATTGGGTTCAGTTTTCTCTCCACAGCTTTCAGTGTGAAAGGCATTAGCCTGGCCCAGAGACTAAGCAGTTGTGAAAATGATAGGAAGGGGTTTTTTTGGTGGGATTTTTCATTTTCAGGAAGCTGAATAGAGGTTATATAGTATAACGTCTTCAAGTCTGATTCTTGTAACAGAAAACTAACATTGAAACTCTGTGGTCTCCTCTCCTACACAGACTTCATGAGAATGTAGTTCTGCACACTCTTAGTAATAAGAAAGCAGTATAGTAAAATGTTATGATAATAGTTGCTCAGAACTAGCAGTGAATTATAAACACCTGCATATTCTACTTCCCTGGCTTTAAGTAAATAATCAGAAAGCCCTTCCCTTCCTAATGAGTTAACAGTGTTGGGACTTAGAGTAATCAATGAGAATTCAGTTTCTGGTTTCTAAAAGCCTGCAGGGAGAGCCTTCCCAGGAATGTCTGTATGGCTTTCCAGCAGTACCACCTACCTCCTCTGTCCCAACAAACCTGGTGAACTTCAAAAGAGTCTGTGAATAGTATTTAAAAGGTTTAAGAGGCCTTATTATAGCCTATATTCCCATAGCTCGGTTTGACTTATTTCACTTTTATCAAAGACCACTCATATTTGATCACCCGACTCAGAGGTCTGTTTCTTGTAAGACTATTTCAGTATCAGCATGCAACTGAAAGCAATTCCTACTTTCTTTTTACTTCTTCCTTTTTTTTGTGGAAAAGCTACAAATATATACATAGATGCAATTTTCATTATTATTACATTACCTGGAGACAGCTATAGGAGGCTTTACATCTTCAAAACATCTTATTTATTTTTTAAGTATTGTGGGCATTATATGTGATAGAAATACTAAAGGGAGAATTATGGCATCTGCATTGGAATAACTAGAAGTATTCCAATTGCCTTCAGTGAAAAGAAATTTATCTGAATGTGGCCTGCATTGGAATTTCAAGAAAAATGTTCAAACTTGAGGCACTTTGTGTGATTTCAAAGTTTTACTTAGTTGCCAAGAGGAAATATTTTTTCTAGGAGATTCCCACAGAATTTCGGAGATTTGTCATGACAAAATTGAACCTGCAATGTTGGAACACCAAATAGTGGGTTAGAGTGAAACACCTTGTCTCTCTACAGGGAGAAGAGTGGATGCACTCATGAAACTTCCTCTGCCATTTCTTCCAGACTTATGCAGTTGATATATTTCCTTTTTTTTCTTTTCAGATTTCGGCTTCTGTACCATTCTTCCTAGTGAATTCTATGACATAATTAGTTACACACTGAATGCATGCCTCCTTGTTTTTACTTCCAAACTAGTGTCTGATAATTTCTTGCCCCTCAGCTTTGTCTATAAACTTCTGAATAATTGCGTTCTGTTCATCTTACCTCCCATTCACAGTTATCACCAGAGACTTCTAGCATAATCTTCACTCATCCAGACTTGAAAGTTCTGTCCTACTTAACCTCTACTGACAATGAAGAAAATCTGTACTTTTGATTATGATTTTTGCCTCTGTACCCATGCTTTTGACACTGTATTCTTCTGACATGAGTGTCATCAGGACAGGATATAATAATCAGAATGAGAACTAATCATAAATTTATAACAGTAGCATAGGAATGATTTTGCTTTTGTTCTCTATTCTGAGACTTTATCTGTTTGTCTTTATAACCAGTACTGAGCATTAAGCAGATTTTTACATACTTGTTCATTAGCTTAAAGATTTCTTTCTATAGCAGTAATATTTGGTCTAGAAGCTACCACTGCATTGATCTGGTTAGAACTGGTTTTGTTGGTGATTGTGTATTTATAAGCATTGCATTTCCCCCAAAAGTTCATTACCCAGTCAATAAGTAAGATGAATATTAATTTTTAAAATCTTGAATTACCAGCAAGAGTCATTACCTTATCATTTTCTCCCTTTCTAAATAATTAGCTATTGTATTGTACAGTGAAAGCCTCAAGACAGAACCAGGCCATCTCCTTTTTCTGTAAAATCAACTACATATTTCTACTCTTTGTTTCTACACTTTAATCAGATCTGAATCTTTAAGGGGATCTTCTCTGCTACAATACCAGCTTAGTTTCTTGGAAACAAATGCTATAAAGTCTTTTGAAAATCTATAGTTAATTCATAACCTGGATTTCCCATATCCTCCTATTCTTGAGCATCTTCCAAAATCTCTGGTAAATTTATAAGGCATGAATTCCATGTGAAAAAGTGGAGTCCAGTCTTCCATATTATAAAATATTTATGAGATTATGCAAGCTTCTATGATTTTTCCTAATATGAATGTAAAATTTCTTAGTCTACAGTTCCTTACATCCCTTTTTGTAAGGTTTTAAAAAATCTCTGTCACATCAATAATTTCTCATTGCTCTATTGTTGAGACCTTTTCAAATGTTAGTTCTTCCTGTTTGCTAAAAGGATTCCAATTCCTTTTGCAAAAACATGGGTGTTATTCAAAATAGGGTGCAGATTTCTAAATCTAATCTGTGTAGCAAAAGCAAAATCAAAATTTTTATTTATTTAGAAGAGTTACCTTGTCCCACTGGACAGCCACAGATCAATTTTTCTTTCATAAATTAAAAAACCCAGGTATTAGTAATGCAGTTAGTCATTACAGTCACATCTTTGCATTCTGCAGACAAGCAGGCTCAGAACTTGGCTGTATCAATGACTTCACCTCTGTTTACTTCAGCTAATAGGAATTAAAGACTCACTTAATTGTACAGGGAGGGGTGATACCTGCGTACTCACAGAATATGTTGAGAAGGACTGACATTTGCCAAAATAAATCTCCAGCAATAGTTTTGTTTGCTGTGTTTATTGCTGGTAAGACCTGAAGAGGCTTGATTCACTGATTCTCATTAAAAGCAAACTAATCTTAGGATCACAGTGATCAATTAGAATTTGGATATCTCTCACCAAAATTCTGTACATTTACAGCTGTGATTTTAAGTGTCTATGATTTTAAGTGTCTATGATTTTAAGTGTCCTTAAAAGGTAAAGCAGAACTAGATTTCTGTTCTGAACTTTTACATCTTAACTAGGCCTCTTCTAACCTTCTAACTCACTGAACAGTAGAAGCAGTTGTGTAGAAAACTGTTCATTCTTACAGTGATAAGACCAAATTTTATAGTTGATGCCAAAGCATGGTATGTAGAATGCTAGTGTGGGCTCCTGCTTACACTTACTGCTATAACAGCCAAGGTCAGCTAATTTTGTTGTGTAGAGAGGTTCCATCTGTAGGGAGAAGTGAATAGGACATGCGACCAAAACCTGACCAATCCATCCCATCTGCATCACACTCGGTATAAATGCTGAAGTATCAAAGGATTTTTTTTTTTTTTATTTTTTTTTATTTAATGGCAGACATCTGAGGAGCACTCCGTCTTGTTAATTTGCTTCTGATCCTGGTATGTGTGTTCCTGACTCTGGCTCTGAAATCTATTACTGAGTCCACTCTGGGACTTCCCTGCTGCCTGCCTGTTTTGTATATACTGTATATATATCACTATTTATTTTTAAATTTATGATTAATATCTCATTAAAATAGTTTAGTTTCTTCTAAACTCATAAATATCTTTATCTCTCCTCTGTGTGTAAGTGAAAAAGGAGTGCATCTGTCACTGACCATTGGCCAATTTGTCCAAAACTCATTATGTTTGTGAGTTCTCCACCCTGTTGTTTTTATTTTAGAAAGCACTAGCCCCAGTGGCCACTACTACTTCTGTCCTATTAAAATACATATAGTCTCACCAGCTTCTTAGGAAAATTTAATTGCATAAACAGATACCTCTGGCCAAGACAGCTCAGAAAATCTACAGCACAGAGTGCTGCCATTGGGAAAACAGGGTTTGGAACTGAGAATGTTTTTGCTAGGCTGATGGAAACTTGGCACACTGCATGAAAACTTAATGAATGCTGTCCCCAAACTCCTGGCAATAGAAAGTAAGTCAGGACTGGAGGTTTAGTGAACAAGCTGCTCACACACAACCCTGGCTCCAAAGGGTGTGATAGGTGTTGGTCACTGCAGCTTCAAGTGCTGGCCAGGAGAGGGGAAAGAATCAAGGCAGACAGGAGTTGTGCAGTGAGTGCTACTGTAGGATCTTCCCCCAGATCACTCCTTACCCCTGCTCTCCCTGAAGCTGTGCAGTAGAAGGTAGCTGTTGTACAACCACCATCCTCTGCGGTGGTGATAACATGCTTTAGGCCAGTAGTTACTTTTTGAATTTGATCCTTGATATATAAAAGAGATCCAGGTATCAGAGTGCCTTTGGAGTTTGGTAAGTCTGAAACACTTAGCCTCAAAGTGCCTACTTGGCTGTCACTTAACTCTGCAGATGTTGGTTATTATAAGTACTGAAGTTTCTATCACTTAAATTTGTTCCACATCTAAGTGTTTGCAACTGCTTATACCCTGGAGTTGCCAAAACATCATCATGTGAGCATCTTTTGCTTAGGTCTCAAACATATTTGAGGTATATAAATTAGGCATCGTTCTGCATGGCTGGCTGGCAGGCTCTAATCCAGTCAGCAGACTCAGATAAAATTTTAATTTCTGCTCTTCGTTTAAAGTGAGACCAGACAGTATAAAATCCCTTTTACTTTTGTGGTTATAGCATTATACTGCAGTTAATTTCCTTCTCTGCCTGAGTGCTTATCTCAGCAAGCGGACGACGAGGTGCTCATTCTGACAAAGAGTTGTGTTAAGCAGCCAGTGTCTGAGGGCATGTTTTGGGTTTGTTAGTAGGAATACATTTATGTTTCAGGTAAACAGGGAGTGCTTGCTGGAGAGTTGGGGAGAGCCTGGGAATCTTGGTATTTCTCATCCTGAATGAATATGCCAAGCTCTATATGACAAGGGCTTCACTGGATGGTAAGAGTTTCTGCATCCTGCTTTATATTTCATTGCAGAAGGAAGGACGAAGTATCCTGCTCTGAAGTGCTCAGTAATCTGAAAACTGAGCATCCAGAGCATGTGGATGCAAGGTCTCCTGTGCAGAAGTACTAGAACTCTGTGTCCTCACTCTGAGGTTTGTTTGAGAGGGAAAACACATTCCTTCTACTGTGTTTTGTTGGCATTGGGGAGCTTTATGGATCTGCCTTCAATGACAGATTATTTTTGTTGTGTCCAGAGGTGCCATTCTGGTTCCCAGCAGCTGCTGATCCCTACCCTTCTTCAGGCTTTCAACACATGCACACCCTAATTCACTTCAGGCACAACAAGTAGTACAGATTGTTGGCATGAACCTGGCTGAATTTCCTTGGGGTGAGGTATGGAGTTGCCCCACAGACTGAGTCAGTCACAGGTGGGCTGGGGCAGGAATCTTCAGCTGGAGAAAAGAGAAAATATCTGCTCTTGCCCTAACTTTAGGATGGAGTTCAAAGCTAGTAATACCTTAGGTGAGAGGTTTCTCCTTTTATTCCAGAACTCCATGCTGAAATCTGTGATAAAGAAGGTTCCTAAGCTCAGGATGCACCTAAATTCCTGTTTGTCACAGTCCAGTTCCTCATGATGTCTTTAAGTGTACTGTTTCTTGCTCTCTTGGAGTCCAATTCTGTCTTCTTTATTATAATTATTTGCAGTATTATTTTTTTATTGAGATAAATATGTATGCCAGTAATCATCATAATCACCCCTTAAGCCTTTGACATGCAATGATTGTTAATCTGCCATATTCTTTGCCAGAGTTCACTGACACTACCAATGATACCAATAACTTTTTTTTTTGATAGACACTAACTAAGCAATTCATCAAGAGAAGAACAAAGGCTGGAACTGAAAGATAAGACATCCATGTCAGTAACTCATCAAGCATCTCACATCTGAGTATGTGCTGGAACGTAGAGAAACCATGGGCTGATTTAATATCTAGACATGGCAGGACGGTTAGCAGTGGGAGTATCAGCACATACAAGGTTGCAGGTGCCTTGGAGAACTTGCTGTGAAACCTCACAGTCATGCTGTCATTAAAAAAAGTCTGCTGGCAAAAGATCTAAGGAAAAAAAGAGAGCTGTTAAAAGTGATTTCCAAATTCACTTTTATGTAATTAATTTCTAAACATATTTACAAACAAGCGTGATGAGTCTGAGAAGTCCTCAGTCACCTAAAGATGCAGAAAACAGCTGAGAGAAATGTGACTCAGGTCCAGACTTTCCAGCGTATTTACATCAGATGATGGTCTTGAAATGTGTTGAGATCTTTTTTAAAAGTAGAAGCCTAGCAAGATTGGGTAATCTGCCCAAGCTCATGATGTGGTCAATGCACAGCATCAGTAAGACCACATAAATCTCTCTTTCCACTGGCTGTAAAATGCCCCAATATGCATTTATGGTGTCCACATTCTGGAGCAAGCTGATGGGAAACAGGATTGAAAATCCCATTATGTATGCTCACCCCACACTTTTCAATTACTAAGGTCAACTTCTAAGTACAGTGCTGCTGGTTTTATAACTGAAAATTTGGAGATTAAAAGTGGTACTCTTCCTAAGATAAACAAGAATGAGACTTAAGGAAGTAGGAACTGTTTCAAAGGCTTCCATGCACAAGAAAGTAACCATACTTTGGGTTAATTATTATAATTGGTAATTAGATTAAACTACCCTAAAATGATGATCTCAGTGTTTGAGATAAGAGGATGAATACCTGGCATGAATACCTGGTATTTTCAATTCTGGTTATTAATAATCAGTATTGCTATTACACTAGAGTAGTCAGCAGCTAGTACACAGATGCATAAAAATGGAGCCACTGTGAGAAAATGATTTCAAAATGATTTCTAATTTCCATGCTGTATGTTATGTATATGCACTCTTATATCTTTAAACATGGAAACAAAAGCCCAGCCTAGAGTTAGCAGTTTTCCCCATCAGCCACTACCGTAACAGTTGATTAGCTCAGTGAGAGGATTAGTGGAACTGAGTTACAGTCACAGAGTCACAGAATGTCATGGATTGGAAGGGATCTCAAGAGATCATCTAGTCCAATCCCCCTGCCAGAGCAGGAACATCTAGATTGGGTCATGCAGGAAGGTGTCCAGGTGTGTTTCAAATGTCTCCAGAGGAAGAGACACCACAACCTCTCTGAGCAGCCTGTTCCAGTGTTCTGTCAACCTCACTGTGAAAAAGTTTTTTCTTATATGTCTGTGGAACCTTCTATGTTCCATCATGCACCCATTTCTCCTTGTCCTATCATCAGATGTCACAGAGAAGAGCCTGGATCCATCCTCCTTTTTGTATTTATTAACATGAATTAGGCCACCCCTCAATCATGTCTTCTCCAAGCTAAAGAGACCCAGCTCCCTCAGCCTTTCCTCATAAGGAAGATGCTCCAATCCCTGAATCATCTTTGTGGGTCCGTGCTGGACTAACTCAAGCAGTTCCCTGTCCTTCTTCAACTGAGTGCCCCAGAACTGGACACAGTATTCCAGATGTGGTTTCACCTGGGCAGAGTAGAGAGAGAGGAAAACCTCATGCCCCTTCTAATACAGCCCAGGACGCCATTAGCTTTCTCGGCCACACAGGCACATTGCTGGCTCATGGTCATCGTGCCAGGACCCCCAGTTCCTTTTTGACCTCACTTTCTGGTTTTCTAGTTGTATCCTTTCCAGTCTTTGAACATATCCTAGTATTGTGGCATCATTTTTATTTATTGAAAACTAATGTAAACTTTGAGATAGGACAGGAAGAGGATTTATGTTTTTCTATCATTTTGCCACAATAGTGATTCCTTCCTCGATGCAGTTGCATGTCCACTCTACTGCATGTCCTGAATTTTTCGGTGTGCTTGTTCTTCTTCACAAATCCTCTGTTACAGAATGTAAGCAGCACTTCAGAGTGCTTTAAAAAAGGTTTCATTCCTTTTCAGGTCAGGCCAATATAGCAGTAGCCAGGCCAGGGATTTTGAATTGCAAATATTCTCTATGTTTTCCTCACTAGTAAGCTGTCACTTAGAAATTTGGCTGCTTTTATTACTTTTCCTCTCTCCAGCAGAAATCTGTGTCATTGAAAACATGTACCTTTCCAGAATGATGTGTTCTTCCCTTGCATGTGTATGCAACTGTCAGAAGAGATTTTTTTTTTCAGTGAGAAGCTTTGAATTTTGCATTATCATTTTAACGATAGAAGACTAGTTTAGTTTGCTTTTTTCTCTGCTTCACTTTCAGGGCTGTGACAAAAAAAACAAACCCAAAACAAGCCCCAAACAAAAAATCCCACACCAAACTAAAAATACCCATACCCAAGAAGCCCCAGCAACTACCCTAAAGAGCTTTGTTTTGTTTGAACCTAAAAGCAGAACTATCATTATCCCAGATTCACATGCACAAGTCATATGCATGACTTGAGCTTGGATTGCTTAGGAAGACCAAATTCTCCTTGGGAAACAAAGGTAGGCTGTTCCACCTGCTAAATGGATTGCTTTGAAAAAAACATGAATAAATACGTATGAGTTAGAGGAATGAAAAGATGAAAGGGAATATACATATCTTAGTAATTTCATTCCAGGTTTCAGATGGCTCACAAGGCCTTTATTGTGTACTAACGTAAATGCGACGGAGCAGTATTTCAATATTGGAATGCGACATCTTGCAGTCACGGGTATCATTTCCTTTAGTAATGAATCTGTAACTCAACTGTTTGCTACTTTAATCTCTGTTGTTATTTTCTTTGCTTTTCTTATTTTTTTGGGGTTTTTGTTAAAGTAAGCTCTCCCAAATGTGCAGCTCATTTCCTTGCTATAGCCACATATAATTTGTCTGACTGCACACATCTTTGTATTCTCAATGTATTTATAGTTACAGAACTGACTGAAAAGTCTGTCCTTCCTTATTTAAGCCATGGGTTGAATTCCATTTTTAAGTCTCCAGACTAGCACATGACAGAGATAATGCTGGTCATGGCTGGACCACATGTGCTTTTCCACGGGTTTTGTTGTCAATGCTCATCCACTGTCAGACAGATCCATGCTGTCTAAAAGTCACCTGCTCAAACNATGTGCTTTTACAGGTTTTGTTGTCAATGCTCATAGCATCCACTGTCAGAAAGATCCGTGCTGTCTAAAAGTCACCTGCTCAAACTGACACACCTCTTTGTGACTGGAGCAGGATAAAATTCAGAGCTAGTAAGAGTGCATGTGCAGGAACCACCTGTAGTAAGAAAGGGATAGTTGTGAGCAGCTCAAAAGAAACAGACAGAGGAAGAAGAAGGAGAATCTGACATCAAAGTGTTTTGAAGAGAGTAGATTTTGTGTGAAAGTAGAATTTGTGTGTTGCAGAGTGCAATGGCTGTCTTTGCAGTGAAATGCAGCAGTGAGTGTGACTTCCCTTTCTATCCTGTTAGCAGGTTAGTGCTAGGACTTATGGCCTGATCTCTTTCTACAGTGCCTCTCCTGGCAATAGACTGGTGGGCTTTACTGTTTTGTATTTGATCATAAGCCAGGCTGCTCCAGACAAATGGCTGCTTGCTTATTCACAGGAGGTGATTCAAATTTTATCAGGGATGCAACTTTATCCCTGATACATAATCCACTGCTACTTAAGCATTTATAGTATGGAGATTGGGGCATGTTTTGTATTCTAGCGTGGTAGCCAAGTGAACCCGTCATCTGGAATAATGAGTCACACCATATGGAGCCATTCCATCTTTCATCTTGTAGAGTCTGTATTGACCAGAATGCCTAAACTGTGATTGCTTTTTACAAGCAGTTTATTCTTCATTCATTAGATAGTAAATAAAAGTCTCATTCTTTTCTAACATACCCTTTACTATTCTTAAAAACGGGAAATATAAGCTGTTGACAACTAGTGTCTTCCTTTGAAGACAACACTTCCTAGTGTTGCTTACTCTCATTCTGATATATACCCTTTGACAGTTTCCTTTCATAGTATTGTGTATTATTGGTATGGCAGTAATAGCAAAAGAATAAATAATGCATGTACAAGATCAAAAGCAACTCAAGCAGCAATACAAAAAGCAGAAAGGCAAATGATGAACCTACTTGCCTTACAGATGTCCTATATGACAATCTATAATAGGGTATCTTAACTACTTTTGTACTTCTCTGTTGAGCAGCTGGGTGTACAGAGGAAGGCTGAAGCTCAGCCAATGGCAATTCTTTCATCAGAAAAGCCTGAAAACCAAACATTGGTTAAGATCCCATATAAGTTTATGAGTATTTGTCATTGTGAAAACTTAAGCTACAATCTGATTATAATATTTACAGGTAAATGTGAAGTCCAGGTCATTTGGGAGAAAATCCAATACATTTTGTGCTGTGTTTTTGACAGTTCTCCTGAGCTGATCACCCAGTTAAAATCATGCTACAATTGTGGGAACTTATGCCACCGTTAAATAACTTCTAAGAAATTTCAAGTAAGTCTGGAGCTAGCAAGGGCTTGTCTGAACATGAAAGAAGAAGAAATCATTAATTTCCAGACAAGAAGACTGATGTTTGTTTTTCTCTTTTTTTCACTGCACAATTCTGAATTTTCATTTTTTCCCCTCTACCAGTTATTGAAAGAAAAATGTCAGCCTCTCAGCCCTTTTCTCTGCAAGTTATTCTTGAAAGCTTACCAGCAATTTAATCTCTAGCATTTTGGAATGCTATATAATAAATTAAAAAAAAAATTAGTAATGTTCATCTATTAAATGTAGGATGTAAATCAGGACTGAAAGCTATTGATCTCAATACCTTTATTACTGAAATTAGTTGAATAATAAGCAATAGATAGCCCTTCAGATGGAAAACAGGATTTTTCCATCACTGACTTATGCTGAGATATTATTTTTATCTTGACTATAATGGTTAAATTTACTTGATAAGGGAAAGGAAGAATCTTTTTTATTTGCTATGCAATTGGTAAGCAAAAAATTGTGCATATAACTAATGTTCTTTTCCGCATCTGGAGAAAAAGATAGGTGATATATTTGTTCCACATGGTAATTATTAATTTTTTTTAAGTTTCCAGCTCTACCTACATTAGATCCTGTTCTAGGTTTTTATCTGTAAATAAGTGTTATGGATAACTTGATGCTCAGATCTTTTAAAGTGATACCTATGAAGTTGTATCACCTTCTAATAAGTCCAAGAATAGATGATATTTTTCAGAAATAGTAATAAAATTACTGTTTCTGACAATAGTTTTAAAATGAGATAGGGTAGATAAATTTTATTATAGAAAATTATATAACATATATAATTATAATATTATAAAATATAAGATTATTATTTCTTAACTCTTAGATAAGTAGGCAGACATCTGACGAATAATATGTTCAATGCTAAATAATGCTCAGTGAACAATCAAAATACTATAAAGAGGATCATTTCATATAATCTTGTCAAAATAACTTGGGTAATATCAGTGTAACAGTGCTTTAGACTTCTATAATATTTGACTTATTATCACATGGTATCACATCAGTCAAAAATCAAAATATAAATGCAGAGTGTAAGGAATGGATTAAAACAATATGCACAAAATGAAGCTCTTAGTCAGTACTGAAGTGAGATCCCTTAGGACACACAACTTGGCCTTTTAAGACTCAAGTTCTACTAGATAATTACCTAGGCCTGTGTTCACTTGTATACTGTGAGAGAGTGAATACTTGTATATGTTGTGGGACAACATGGTGGACGCAAGCTAAAGCCAAGTAAAATCAAATTAGATCCATAGACAATACAGTTAAGAATGAGAACAACTAGTCGCTGGAAACAGTTCCCTAAGTGCACAGTGCATGCCTCTTCAAACAATATTTAAAAATCAATACTTGGCATTTTTCTAAAATAAGTGTGGTAGAGCAGATAAGTCATCTAGTGGGAATCATTCCAAAAAGCTATACAGGAGAAAAGCCACATCTTATTAATCTTCCAGTGACAGTTTATCCACTAGTGGTATCATCTATTGGGTTCTGCACTTGTATCAGCCTCACAGTGTTTTGGAATCATGTATTATTTTCAGATAACACTTTCAAGACCTTTCTTTTTCTCTATAATATACTATTTCTCTTCTATTTTACAACCCTGGGTTGCTTCCAAGAGAAGACATTGGAATATTAATATTTTCTCCAGTATAAATATTCATGGAATTAGTAATTATTCTAGACATTAAAAAAAAAGAGCATGTCACAGACATTGATGGGAAAAACTGAGTGTTGTTTTCAATTTGGCTGTGTTATAAGCATTGCACTTATTTCTTTGTAAGGCAGAATCTTGTGAGAACAGCTTTTTATCCCCCATTGGCACGTGGAATCAAAAGAAATTTGTGTTGCAATCTTCTACTTTTTATTGTGGAAGACTACTGTTGATATTTGTTATGAAAAGTAAATATTGGTGAATTTAAGGGCAAGATTTCCAAGATCAAAACCAGACATTGAACAAAGACTGTTACAAAATCATTCATCTTTGAAAATATACACCAAACCACTGAACACAATAATGGAACAAAACAGAAGGTAGGTTTTTGCCTACTTATGAATTCACATCTGTGTAGAAATAGAAGTGACAATTCTCAGATCAGTCTACTGAATTCCTGCAAAAAATATTTTTCATATAATAAAAAATAGTATATCTTTACATATGAAATGTGCAAACTGATTGTATTATCCAAAGCATGGAATTTTTTTTCTCTAGAAAATTAAAACCCAAAAGCTCTACTTCAAGCCACCAGACAAAAACCACTTTAACAGAACATTAAAGTTGTACTACTAAGCTTTAAAAATCAAGACCCAGGTAGTGCCTTAACTTTGATCCCTTGTGAATGTACATTACTAAAGAGTTTTTAATATTCTTGCAGTGTTCGATACCTTGCATATGAATTTGTGTTTTCTGGAAGTACTTTGAGTGAAATAAAGCTTTGAAAATCTGTTTACTAAGTAATGCCACACTCTGATTGTAAAATTTGGCATCTTAATTATGCCATTAGAGTATGTACATGCAATTAGGCAATATGGATATTTAATTTTGTGTTGATTAACATGTGCAATTATGAACTGAATATTCTGACGAAACTGTGGCCAAAGCTGGCACCTGAGCAGTTGGAAAGTTCTCCATCTTATTCTGTGTTTTTTGTAAATGTGCCCTAGAACATAAAGTGTGTTAATCTGCTAATGTCTCACCTCAGATCATGTGCTGTATAAACAGTGGTATGCAGAGGATAGCATGGAGTCAGATCATGGTTCCATCTCATCATGTGCAGAAGCTATTCACAGTCCAGTGTTTGAATTTGTATTGTTCAGGGTTACTTGCTGAATCTTGAGTGTATCCTGGCTATATTTATGCTATTGTAGACATTTCTATACAGTAATCTTAGTAGCACTTATTGTCTTAATCTGTGAATGTGAGCCCTTCTTAAAAAAAAATTGTCCCAAGCAGTGGCAATGCATCAAGGTGTTCATTAGCATTTGCTGAAAAGGTAGCAGTCAAATTATCCCTGAAAAAATCATAAATTAAGGTGTCTTTAGACCTACATGAGAACCAGAAGATTCTACTCCTGCTTTACCAGTTGGTACAAAATTAAGAAGACAGGTACCTGTTTGACATTGGCTTAAGCAACCAGTTTAGACTTCAGTGACTTGGATATAAGAGACACTTTAATAATTTTGATCTCAACCCAGACACAGAAAAGCAAACAGAAGATCTACTATCCTCATGGTACCAGGTAAGAGTAGAAAAGAGGTGCACTGCTGTTAGTGTATCACGCTCCACTTGCAAGAGCCACAGTTATCAGTCTGGGGACCACCAACTGAAATACTTTAGGGTGATGATATGTCAGAAGAGGAAAATGGGTATTTGCAACAGAAAAATGGGGACCTGCTTGTCATTTGGGACTGCAGCACAGCACACAAAACTCAACAGAATTGTTCTTTCTAAGTCAGGTTGCACACGCTGTAAGCAACCAGACAGAATATATAGAGTTTTCACAAACTCTCATGAATTTCTAATTGGAGACTAATGATGGATTGCTACTGGCACATAATGAAGTTATTTTCTTCAGGATTATAGTGTGAACAGGTATCTGGTAACATACATGTTTAAATGAAATGGGCTCATAAAAATTAGTGTGTTAGGTTATAGGAGTCTTTCAGGTCAACAGATTCTCTTTCCTAGAGATAACTTTGTTTGAATTCAATTTTGAAAAAATAATAAAAATCATCCCTGTTGGAAACAAGCAGTCTGGGACATGACTCTTGTTTACACTATGCTTAAGCAATGCAAATTGTCTTTAAAGGGAATGAATATTTTATCTGCATCCACTTTAAGTCTGCGTTATACTGCTGGACTGGTATAAAGGGGCCTTTGGGAATCTTTGAAGAAATTTCCAAAGTTGTTAAGGAATATTTATTGTATTCATATTGGTTTTCACAAGATATGAAGGCAGACTTAGCAGGTATTACATTTAACCTTTTCTTCCTCAAGGTAAAATATAGGAAGCAAACTGCAAATATAATACAAAAGCAAAATGGATTTGTAATCAAAATGACACTTAAGCAGGTAATCAAGTATATTATTGTAAATCTCTGTGTATAAATATATTTTCATTTTTTTTACTCTGAGTGTTTATCTGAGAACATCTAAGTGTATAAGTTATGGGGGTTGGAATAGATGACATTTGAAGTTTCCTTCCAATACAACACATTCTGAGTCTGTGGTCCATAGTGTGATGCTGTAATGATGTATTTGAATAACCACAGAGCATGTATTTGAGTACAGCATTTTATTCAATCTTATATAAAATTTTCTAGTGTATCAAGTGGCAAAATTATTTCTTTCAGAAACACGTGATTAGAAAATGAAAGCGTGTTAAATCACCCTTATTGTCCCATAAAATCAAGAAGCAAATAAGTCTGCCTTTTGTAAAAAAACAGTATAATTACCAGATCACTCAAATTTTGTCATTTGAATGCTTTTTGGTTTTATCTAGAATTTTTGAAAGAAAATAAAAATACATCTTTAAAAACTAAACATTCCATTTCAGATTTTTCATTGCTACAAAAGAACAAGTGCATTAAAATGACATCTCCCTTTAGAATGCTTCTCTTATCTCTTCCCACAAAAATTTGTAAACCATTAAGCCACTATAGCACTGAATTGTAGCACCAGTTCAGAATCAGGAAGTACAGTTTAGGAGAAACCATATTTGGAGCTGCAGGATGAACCCAAAATCCAAATTAAAAAATGTCTTTTTTTTTCTGAGGTAGCTGTATCAGGCAAAATACGTCTGACACATTCAATCTTTGCTTACTATTTTTCACTTAGCTAATATGCACTGAGAGTGTTTTTTTAAATGAGTATAGCATTTATTTTCCCTCCTAATTTGTATATACTATTCTTTGAACATTATTAAATAGTTGCTTTGTGCTCCCTGGTGCTGAAGTGACTGCATTTTAGCAAAATATAATGTGTTTATTATGTAAACTATGTATTAGCTATTTTATAGTCCTCAAGGACAAAATGTATGCTGTGCTCCAAGTAAAGTTTATGAATAATGTATAGTGTGATAATAAGCTAATATCTTGGTTTAAAGAAATGTAGAACCTATGATATTGAAACAATTTGCTTACTTTAGGACTTTGTTTTTTAACACATGCATTATAAAATATTTGCATATTTAAACCACTTCCTCCTATTCTCATAGGCTCCCATTGTTTCATTGCTGTTACTGTGCAAAGCCAACAACCTGATTCTGAATTATGAAATTAATTCCCAACTAAAATCACGTTGAGTCATGTCAGATGGTGCAGAGAAACAGCAAGAGATGGTTCTTTCTCTGTTACATTTGTAGATAGTATTTTCTATAAGATTGTAAAATATGTATTCTAACAAATTCTGCACATAAAAGAGGAAGTTTATTGGACTTGTAATTATCTGGTTATGAAATGCCCATAAAATACTCAGTAACATATGTGGGGAGCACTATCAAATGCTCAGTATCAAGTATTTAGAGAAGTCAAGTGAAACTCAAAAAAATCTAATCACTCCAATGCTAAGAATTCAGCTCCAGTTCTGGTTAAACTAAAATGAGAATCTCTTTGCAGATATGATTCTTACTCAGAAAACAGTGAAATGAGTTACCTTAGCATATGAATAAAATGGATGTCTCATCCTGTATACGCATATACAACTAACAAGACCCAACATGTTAGACACTAATAAATGCAGTTTGGTAAGCCATTTTGTAAGAGCTTTTTTGTAAGATGCTCACCTTGTATTTTAGTTGACTTGGACAATTCTGTTTTAAAGTCTTGTGCCATGATGTAATGATAATGGGGCGTTGATGAAAGCCATCAGTCATCATTGTATTGTGATTAGAACTATATTTGTTTTAAAGTTGAATGGTAAGGTGTTGTGAAATAAAATGTATGGATTTGGCGATTGCACTTAAAAAGCTCCTTCATTTCCAGTCCAAGTGTGAATCATTCCTTAGATCAATAGATCTTATTCAAACTCTAGGATTACCTGAACAAATTTTGAAGAGTTTGCCAGTAAGAAAAAAAAAAAATCCTGACTAACTTCTAATACATATCTCTCTGTCTTTCATATCTTCTCTAATATGTTTGAACCCTTACCATAGACATTTTTCCACCATTCCTGCAGGGACAAGCCAGCCTGATTTTGAAGTTTTGTTTAGCCAAGTCATTCAATGGAATTGTTCTGTTAAATGATTTGTCTGCAAAGAACTTAAACAAAAGACAAAATTTCCCAGAGTTTCATAGGCTTAGTTATGTCAGTTACTTTAGATCATTGGAAGGAGATTAACCTTTCCTCATGGTTGAAAACAAGTTTCTAATTACATAAAAGTTATTATATACAGCTGAGATTGCTTTACATATGAAACTGTTTTGATTGTTACTTCTACAAAAACCAGCATTAACATCACGAATTGGTTGATCATAGGGACAGTGTTGAGTTTTTATCACAATTATTTAGATGACTCGGAAAGCCAAGAGCTAATACGATTCTTACAAACAGTGTCTATAAATGATGTAATCAATGCAGAGCGCTGCTGACATCTCTCTGCACTGGGGAATACAGATGATCCTATAGAGATCGTCTATATAATCCCTAGAGATGCATTTTACCTAACTGCCCTGTGTGCTTTTTCCCTCCTTAGATGCTGAGATTATAAGGAACACTCGCTAAAAATTTAATTAAAATTTTATTTTCTCTGGTTACCATGTGTACACATCAGAGCAAGAAAATTACACTAATATGAAGATCTTTCACTCTGGTCCACTGAAGCAGTATGGTGGCATTTTCTGTTCCTGATTTTTCATGTCAAATTTGTTAAGTCTTCTGAGACTCTTAGTGGTAAATAACCAATGATGAAGAATTTCTGACATTAGGGTGGGATTTCTTAGGTCATATATATGTGATTATTTTAAATAGACATTTGTGCATGTCAGAAGGTGTAAGAAGGTTCAGAGCAGAGGAAGTTTGTTTCATGGAGAGATTAAGTGTGAAGAGTAAGGATTATCACCTTCGGCTTTTGTTCTTTGTGTTCCTACACTATAGAAACTAGGCTGATGTGTAAAAGTGAGTCAGAAAGTTTAGGACTAGAGAGCTTGGCTGATCAAGGCTAAATGAAAGAGCTCAATAATGTGGCAAATGAGCTGTAGAAGTGCATTGCAACTGATACCATGCAAATACCTTTGAAGAAGCTGTTGAGTAAGGAGTGAACAGTAAAAGAGTTAATCATGAGGAATCTTTTCCTTTTTGCTCTTTACTACAAAATGTTTAGGATCCTCACTCTCCTTTTTCTTCTCCTTATCACCCATCTTCACATTTTTGCATTAATACAGATCTCTTTCACATCCTACTCTTTGATATCAAAGTCTTTGTTTTTCCACTCTGAAAAGTATGATCAACATGCCTGGGAATGCATAGTGCAGACTGTTGGCTACAGCCTCTCACTTGTTTTGGCTACAGAAAGTACTGTTAATTCTTACATTCCTCTGCTTCTTTCCTCCTAATGAACACAAACCACTTTGAAAATTATGAAATTAATTAATGATGCCACAATACCTCTGCCTAATTTTGGTTTATTAAGGGTTTAAACTAATTTCAGCTTGGGACAGAGGCTGAAGTTATCTCTCAGGGTAATTTAAGACAGAGCTTCTGGTTTTCAACTTTTGGAACCCAAATATCACCTGCTTTGGGAGGAAAAATTCGCAAACAACAAACTGAAAAACACCACTTGTACAGTATTGTCAGTTTGGCCTTCATGAACAAGTAAATAAACATGAGGCTCAGCTTCTGGTATTTGTATACTATTTCTATTTTCCCAAACTGTCTCTGTCCTTACCTCCATGCATGAGAGAGGTGCTGAGTTCTCTGTTCTTTAGACCTCCAGGAAGTGCTAAATGTGCAGCAAAATTCTGAATGCTGTCAACAGCAAGTGCATAATATTCTCAGAATGAAGGTTAGCAGGCAGTTCTCATTTGCTTCAGAGTTGCTTTACAGAAAAACTCAGTTTTTGCATAAGCTTAAAAAAAGATACAATTTTGAGCTATATTAATGAAAAAGAAACTCTGACCAGGCTGTCAAGGGTACTTGCCAAGATCTAAACTTTTCATACAAAGGTCACTTAGTCTGATCCTTAACAGAGGTTGAGCTCGCCTTGAGTGTATGATTCTAAGTGTAACAGGGTTCATAAATATGCTGATCTCCAAGCTTTCTCAAATAAAAGGGGGGAATTTTTTTCATTAAGGGCAAGTCCTGATTTTGAATACTAGGCTTGCTTCCATGTCTAGGCATGAACTCGAAATTTTAACTTGAAAATAATTTCTTAGCTGTCCTCTAGAGGTACAACCATATAGTTTCTATGCCTAGGCATGCTAAGTCTTGGCAATTCTGTTTTTATTTATCTGAACTGTGTTGTATTCTATTCCTTCAGGTGATATTATCCTGACTGTATATTGCATGTTTGTTTTTTCAAGTGGTATAATAAACTGGGCTAGCAGAGACATGTTTTCTGTTACTTTCTTCATATGAAAGTGGAATGTAAGGAGACATACAACTGTGTTTTGTTGCGGTTGTCCCTGTAATAAGCAAATTTCTTGGTTTTAACTAATAATCATTGTACCCTTATTATATTTATATTTATATTTTAATGCTATAAATAGTAAATAGTTAGTCTTCTTTAATTAGTTTGAAGCATAATTTTAAAAGGATTTTAGGATAGAATTTCAGTCTAAAAAATTGTTCTAAAAATGCCATTCAGATTCAGGCTTTAAGGATTTGTACTTTTTATTACAGAGTCTCAGCAAATTACTGAGTATAATAAAGATGATTGAAATATCCCCAAACTTTTCCAATATCCTCTGAAACAATCTTAATTTTCTTGAAAAATAACTTTATTGTAAAAATCTGAGTCTGAAAAGGGAAAGGGAGGGGAATGGAAAGAAGTCTCTATGTTTAAGAAACATTTGCTTCTGTGTACTTAGGCCTGCATTAAGTGCTTGGCCTGTCTACCTATCCGTAAACACAGCCAAAATGCCCCAAGGTATTAAAACCCAATGTGTCAGCAAATACTAGAAATCAGGTGTTTAGTACTCTAGATGTGTGGATGACTGAGATTTTGCCAGGCATCACTGTACAGCTTTCATCAGTGCATGGTTTTATAATGTGACAAAATATGCTGAATGAGAACAATGGTGGAAACAACTGAATAAATAGGCTCTGTCTCAGCTAGGCTTCAGTCTGATGAAGTTTTTATTTCCTGTAGCAGCAAAGTGATCTCAAAGTAACTTCCTGTCCATTGTGAATGGTTCAGCTTGCATAAACTGTCAGAGCTGATCAGCCAACACTTGAAATTTTTGAGAATTTACTCTGTAGGTGTCATAAGCCATTTTTGTACTTTCTTTAACTAGTATACATAAGGAAATTTTCCCAGCCAGCTGCATACCTCCTCACAGTTCTTCATTAGCTCCAGTTTCAAAGTCAGTCTTCACTACCTCAGACTCTTTGGAATTGATTGCTCTCACCATCCTTACAAATATTTAATGTTTACAAGAGTTCAAAAAACATCTTTCTCTCTTAGCTGTAGAGACCAGCTGTCTGCAATCATATGACCATGTTTGGGGCTATTTTGAGTATCATGGAAGGAATGCAGGGAAGCAAAACATTTGTGAGCAAGTCTCAAGAAAACTTGTAACAACTAATACGGGGAGAAGTTGATTGACATACTAAATGCACACCACCGTCTTTCTAAAGAGATTGATACTTTCCTTGAGATAAAAATCACTATATATTCTCCGTTTTCTTGTGATTTATCCTTGGTATCTCCTATAAACTGATGCATCTGAAAAAGAAAATAAAAACTATCTGAAAATTGTGTATTTTTTCCCACATATACAGGGAAAGTCCACAGAACTGAGAATAAAAATGGATATGGAGGACAGCTAGATATAAAGATGAAAGAGAATTTCATGGGGAGCAGCATCAATGAGAATATTTTTGTTATATCACAGGAGCCCAAAGGCTTTTCTGGACACAGAATTGCAGGCTAGATGGGATTTAGGTATACATCGTATGTCCATTCTTCTGAAGAAGTTGTTTACAAAACTTGTTCATACATTTAAGTTGTACAGATTCTTTTAGAACATTTTTCATAATTGGATGGAAGCCTCTGTGTGTGGACTCTGTTTTTGCTCATTTAAAAGCGGTGTGTTTGTTCACCTTTGAAGAGTGATTGACACAGACAGTTCTAATCTGACAGTTCTACTACTACAGTGCCAGTTCATGCTGGAACAAGAGTGGAACTGCCAGCCAGGAAACTCAAGCCATAGAGAATGCAGTCACCTGTTACAGTTTGCAAAATCCTGAATATCTGCAATGGAAGTATCTTTAAGCCAGCACAGAAAATGTGGAGAATTCTATTCCACTACTGTGTTCTGTCTTTGGGAAAAAGTATGTACCAGTTCTAGCTATCTAGCATCAATGGACAAAGGAAGAGCTATAGATTTGGTCTACCTGGCAAAACATGATTCCCCTAAACAGCCTTCCCTTTAAATTGGAGAGATTTTGATTTGACGGGTATACTGTTCGGTGAGTGAGGAATAGCTTGGATTCCTGCATCCAGAGGGTAATGGTCAATGTCTGGATAGAGATCAGTAATGAATAGTATCTCTCAGTGCTCTGCATTAGGAGAAGTAAAGTTTAATGTCTTTATCAGTGTCATTTACAGCAAGTCATCTGCAGATGACAGCAAGCTGAGTGGCATGGTTGAA
>VZTY01031799.1:303373-368369 GCA_013400935.1 Turnix velox | reverse complement strand
TGACACAGACAGTTCTAATCTGACAGTTCTACTACTACAGTGCCAGTTCATGCTGGAACAAGAGTGGAACTGCCAGCCAGGAAACTCAAGCCATAGAGAATGCAGTCACCTGTTACAGTTTGCAAAATCCTGAATATCTGCAATGGAAATATCTTTAAGCCAGCACAGAAAATGTGGAGAATTCTATTCCACTTCTGTGTTCTGTCTTTGGGAAAAAGTATGTACCAGTTCTAGCTATCTGTGACTACATCAATGGACAAAGGAAGAGCTATAGATTTGGTCTACCTGGCAAAACATGATTCCCCTAAACAGCCTTCCCTTTAAATTGGAGAGATTTTGATTTGACGGGTATACTGTTCGGTGAGTGGGGAATAGCTTGGATTCCTGCATCCAGAGGGTAATGGTCAATGTCTGGATAGAGATCAGTAATGAATAGTATCTCTCAGTGCTCTGCATTAGGAGAAGTAAAGTTTAATGTCTTTATCAGTGTCATTTACAGCAAGTCATCTGCAGATGACAGCAAGCTGAGTGGCATGGTTGAAATGCCCGAGGGATGGGATGCCATCTAGAGGGACCTGAACGTGCTCAACAAGAGGGTCCATGTGAAGATCATGAGGTTAAACAAAGCTGAATAGAGTCCTGCACCTGGGCTGTGGCAGCCCCCAGTGTCAATACAGGCTGAGGTGTGAAGGAATGTTTACCCTAAAGAGCTTTGCTAAAATCCGAAAAAAGACTGATGTAGGACTGATATAGAAAATTCAGTCTCTTCACACTAGTGCGTGAACAGTTGTGAGGATTCAGGATTACATGATGTGAAGTTTGTATAAACCAGTGTTTACATTTGGAGCTATTCTCAGAACAAACAGAAACTATTCACACTGTCATATGAGCTGGTTCTTTAACTTATAATTTTTGTATTTATGTTTAGTATGGTAGGTACCATAAATGGTTCAGACATCATATATTTTCAGATGAAATAGTCTGGATTTCTGTATAAGATGGAGTAGAAACTTCCACCATGTAATTTACTTCATAAAGCATATAATTTCTTGTTGTGGTACTGAAAATCATCTTAGAAAATTATCAGAATCAGATTTTATGACTTATGTGACAGAGAGGATACCACCCCATAACCTAGTACATTTTACTAGTCATTTATCAGCTATATTGTTAAATATGTACAGTAGTGAGTCAGGCTTTACAGCCACAGTGCTTGCTCTGAATGTGGCTTCATTGCTTTGTAAAATCCATACAAGCCAAAATAACATCTTCCTCAAATACAGACTCTAAGTACCTAAGGTAATGAACATCATTAGAACCAAAGTAAATCTCCCACCTGGATTTACATTCCATGTTATCACTGGTACATAATCCCATGTGCCTCTTGTTAGTTTTTATCCACAGTTGATAGTCTTTAAGGAGAAATATGTTCACCCACTCAAATATCTTAAAAATAAGAATGATGAGTCCTGCCTAATTAAACAACAGATGCTCAAGTGTACCTTGGGGTGAGTACATCAGTCAGAATAATCATTATCACATAATATGCAACCACATATCTTCATCTGTTCCTGTGGTGTATTCCAAGGAAACCTAGGCAACATATTTCATTCTACTAGGAGATGGTTGGGTTCAAAGCACACTCATCAAATCTTCACATTCCCTTTTTGAAGAGATGAAACATACATAAACATTATTAAAATAAATCAAAACAAACAGCATGGGAAGCATACAAAATAAATTTTAGAATAATTTTACTATAATTTTCTCTATTACCACAGAGGATATTAAAATGACAAATCCAGATGGTGAAGTTTGAAAAATGGCCCATGAAAAAGTGTGAGGATCTTCAGGATCTCTGAGTTTGTATTCTGAATATTTGAGATTATAATCTTTACTGTGAAATTCACATACAATTGGGATCCTGAACAAACTTCGTGGTTTTACCTTTCTTTCTCTCATTACATTTCCCTTTCTGTTTCTGAATCTCAAGACTTAAGTATTTGTTTATATAGTTTTGTGCTGCCTAATACCAAGTCCACAGGTTTCTGTCCTGTGAAACCTACCCTATTTTTTGCATATGGATCACAAAAATACATGCATTTCCCTTCTATGGGTTGATCCCCTTTATGTAGGGAAAACTGTGCATGATTTAATACCTCTAAAAATTCCTTCTAGTTCTTATAATATCATGGTGTATTTTCCCATTTGCTGCATCCCAAAGCACATTCATGTTTTTATTTTAAACTCTAGAGTACCAAATAGATTTTTATGATTTACATGATTGAAAAGGAACATTATTTTAAAGGTACTGAGGATATGAATCTCAGCCCTGAAAAATTTAGGCTGAAAGTTGTGCCAAATGTAGTTAAGTATGAAGCAGCGTAAGCTACCAAGTTATATCTGCTCAGAATCTAATATGGAATGGCTGGGATGGTGGAGGAGAAGAGTATTTATTAAAGTGATGTAGATTGGTTTGTTAGTTTTTAATCAAAGAGGTAAAATATGTTGAATTTACAGACTCCTGAAAGTGTCAGGGATCCATCATAAGGTCTGGACAAAAATCTGGGCCATTCATTGTTCACTGCTTCCTAACTTGCTTCTAAACATAAGGATACTTGGACTGTAGCTCTGTTTATCCATTCTCATGTAACAAAAGGAAGTGAGGAAGGAGCTGAATTTTGTGACCGAGGCTCTCCCTTTGATTGTCACACTATTAGTTACTTCTTGCTTCACTCTAAGTGTAACTATTTCTTCACTGAGAGGATGATTAAGCACTGTAATAAGCTCCCTAGAGAGGCTGGTTATGACCCCAAACCTATCAGTGCTGAAGAAGCATTGGGACTATGCTCCTAGGTTGCTCTCTGTGGATTCAGGAGTTAACGATCCTCTTGGATCCCTTTTAACACAGCATTTCTGTAACTCTATGATTCTATGACAGTCACACTGACTGGCAGCATCCCACAGCCTGATCTGTAACATGTGTCCTGGATCCTACATATGGAGTCTGAAATGGCATATCCATTTCCACACTTCAAGTGCCTCTGCCATGCCTTTTGCAGTAGATATTAATTTTCTGAAGTCTAGAGATTTTTCCTACTTCTTCCTTCTGCTTTCCTTAGAACATTCAAATGTATCACTTAACTGGACCATTGCTATTTGGACAGGAGTAAATTAGTTTGGATTTCCCTCTTTCTGTTTTCAGAAATATGTCTGTTGACATTATGTGTAGCTCAGGTAATTACTTTATTTGGATTAGGTAATTTTTCTACCCCTTATCTTACACAGTCATCCATAGCAGACATCTATTCTTTCGGTGAAGCAGCACCTCAGTATAGACATCTAATTTAGGTTAATTTGGTTCCACCCAAAGTTTTATTGTTACAATTAGGCCCATGTACATACTTTGTGCCAAATTCTATTCTCATAGTTATAACTGTTGTCTCTGAAGTTATGCTGCATTTATACTAATGTGATTCAGGATCAGAAATTACAGATCACTCTCGACTGTGGGTGGATTCAGATTGTAAAAAGCCAGGATTTTTTCTCCATTTCAATCCTAAGATTAACTTTGAACACTGAGATTTGGCTTTTGGATTGATTTTAGCCAGAATAAAGAGTCATCTGGAACCAAACGCTGTTTGAAACAAAAGCATTTTACTAGATGAGTTCAATAGTTGGTCTTCCAGTGATCAGTTTTTGTTGTAAATTAGTATCTTTCAGCATCAGTGAATTAGAAATAAAACACTACAGTAAAAAGTATCTATGTGAATCATAGTTGTTTAGGTGGAAGGAGACAAGTAAGAGTACTGCTATATTGGATTAGCACATTAGTGCTATCCTCTAAACTTAAAAAGAATGCAGATACATTAAAATTTTCAAACAATTCTAAACTTGAACTTGAGAGTATAAAGCTTATAATGTAAGTTAAAAGGAGCTCAGCTTCTGTGAACATTTTTGTTCACAAAAGACAGCTTGTGAGTTCAGGTGGTACTGAGGAAAGCTTTGATAATGAGGAAGAAAAATGTTAAAAGGCCATGCAAGTGCAGCTCAGATCAGGCAACCTGAATATTGAAGGAAGGTACTTTCATAAAAACAGTTAAATGTAGAAAAAGCTTACAGCAGAATGGAAGTATATGCACAATCACTTGGAATCATTAGAAGATAAGGACAAGAAGTCAAACTCCTGTAAAAAAATCTGTGAATGGGATAATAGGAGAGGACAGAGAAGTAATATGCTCACAAAGGTTCTTTTGGCCTTCATATCTAATTATGAATTTCTGGGGACTGTCTTCTACTTGCCATTCTTCTTTGAGCCTGAAGAGAGCATACATTTGCATTACTCTCAGAAAGCACATGGTGGTGGCTAGGATCAAACATAACATGACTGAGAGTTTCAAGCAGAGGAAGAGTTGCAAGAGGAAGTGATTAAGTTCTTTCTAGAAGTGATAGATGAACTTTGGGCTTCTTTGGTTGGGCAGATTTTAGATTGAAGCTGCAGTAAATTAACAATTTATACAAGATGATAAGTCAGATTAAAATTCAGAGAAGGTACAAGAAATTGAAGTTAGCTGGCCAGGTTTAGTATCTATCCATATACAAGAGCTCAAACTGACTGTCAGGTCTCTGAACAAAAATATGTGATTTTTTTGCAGACCAGACAGATCTATATGTTTTTGTTATTGTTATTCCATTTTATTGGTATTAGTTGCTTAGGAGAGATAGTTGTTTATTTACTTGTGATTTTAATTTCCTCTGTGGCATGGGTTATGGTTCATCTTGCTCAGATCTTTGGAATGTCTTTTGCTTAATGAGCTCCTTGCTACTCAGAAGCCTCAGGCTCTGGTGGAACCTGAGTCTTTCGTGTTCACTGCCTTGAGGGAACAGTTTTTTCACCTCTCAGAATGTGAATGTTTTCATTTAATTCAATTTTTTGGCCTCAGTATAAGCTATCTGGGTGAAATGGGTTGTGGATGGGAGGCTGTGAATACAGGAGGTTGGAATGCATCATCTAAAGGTATTAGCTGCTCCTAAAACCTACAGACTAGGAAAGCTACTTGTAGTTATATGTGTAGTTTCTCTTAGAAATGCCTCTCATTTCTGCATTTATGATGTACCTCAATTATTTTGGTAAAAAGGAGAAAAAATGTAATACGCTTCATGTGAAAGCTCTTTAAAAATAGGTAATCTAAAGAATTTCAAATAACTTGCTTAGGACACAGCCTAAATTTGTCAGAAACTTAATGAACACCTTGCTCTCACATTATGTTGTCCCATGTAGCACATGTATTATAAAATATTTGTATTGTGCAAATGTAATATTTATACAATCTGTTTCTGTCTTTGGGTACTTAGTTTTGTAGACTCTCATAGTCTAAACTTGCAACTATAATTTCATTCTATATTCCTGAAAGAAACCACATCTTTAAAAAAGCAAACATCTACAACAGAAGAAAGACTTTAACAGGAAGCTCACTACCTGTTTAGGAGTCTAAATTGCTCCCTGCTCTGAGGCAGAAACATCAGGATACGTGTTTGTGCAGTGGGTTGTTCTTGTCCATATTTATTAAAAGTTTCTCCCATATCATACATTTATTATTCATTAAATGTTTTCCCCAATGCCTTGTGTTTTGGGTAAATTAGATTGGACAGTTTGAAACTGAAAGTGTCTTGTTAAAATATAGTTTAAATTTTAAAAATTGAAAGATTAGGTATCAATAAGAAATTTATCACTATGACAGTGATGAGGCAGTGGAACAGGTCGCCCAGGAAAGCTGTGGATGCCTCATGCCTGGAAGTGTTCAAGGCCAGGGTGGGTGAGGCTTGGCTTCGACCAATCTGGTCCAGTGGCAGGTATCCCTGCTCATGGCCGGGGGGGTGGAACTTGATGATCCCTTCCAACTCAAACTATCCTATGATTCTATGATATTTGTCTTCTGAGGACTGTACACAAAGTAGTATGTAGTTCCCACTGAGTATCTCTCCAAATAAAATTCTTCACTCAATAAATATGGAAGTAATTTTTTTACTGCTACAAAAGCTGTCACAATCTATGTTCCATATCAAGAATATTCATACCTATTTAAACACAAAGAAAATGTATCTCATGTTAATAACAGTTATTTCCCCTTGGGGTTTATTATTTCTTTCAATATTGTAGGAAATTATTTTAAAGAAGCAAATATGATGCAATCATAAAGGGTCTTAGTAATATGTGCTTCCTTGAGTGAATATTTTATTTAAAATAATTTTTATAATCAAAAATTCCCCAAAAATGAACAAAAAGCCAAACCCCTTTTTTCAATTTTATTACTCTATAGCTAGATATTAGAAATGCAGAATGCAAAAGGATTTTCTGTTTTGAAATTGTAAAAGTTGGATAATTACAGCAAAAACATTCTTTGGGTTTTGTTTTGCATTTTCAGTCTTGATGTTTTCTGAAATAGCCAAGTCATTAAAACCCTTCAAGTGAGAGACTGAAGAGTATGTAGCAGCCTTGATGAGACTTATACTATGATTCAACAATACACTGGTATATTATGATGAACACATTTCTTTATTTTCAATTCTGTCCACAGCAGCAAGAATAGAAAATATCAGCATGGGAGACACTGTGTAGCATGAAATACTGGAGATACACTGATGAGTCAAAACATTCAATTTGCTGTAGCCAGGGTGAATTTAATTTGGGAGACAATGTTCAATTTATGCTTTGTTACATTGTTCCTCCCGTAAAAGATAATAAAGCTGTCTTTATGTATTTTTAAAGAAATACTTGAAATCTGTAAAAACATAAGACTTTCTTTATCTGCACTGAGATCCCTTTATACTTTCGTGGCTATAAGCATCATTTACAGTTCACATTGCTAAAGCATTTTAATGGAATCTTGGAGGTAAGAGAGGATAAGAACCATTTTGGTTCTTTGGTTTGGATAAAGTATAAAATACCTATGCAAGCACACACCTTTACTTACTGACACATATAGTATAAATGAGCCTACAGGGAATCAAAACTAATAGAATTTACAAGCATGTAAAAAAGAAGAATATGTAAGGAAGTGGAAATTAAAGCTAATTTGCACCTTCGCTACTCCTCATGATAGTTATTTCTCCTGTTGCCACTTCTTTTCCAAATCCTTGGTGTACTATCATATCCTGAGTTATACACATTTTTATTCTGATACCTGCTTTCCCATTTGTCTTTCAATTGAGATTGCATTTTTAGAGCTTTCTTTCTTTCCCTCTTCTTCTAAATGACAATAACACCAGCAGTATCACAGGACATGTCTTCTCTCACTGCCTTACCCCAGTGCATTAAAGCTTTGATAATCTTGTAGTAGAGATAGAACGGGACCATATGAGGCTCTTACTCTATTCAGGAAAAGTGAACAGTTCCCTGCAGGATGTTATAACTCTTTTTTTACTTATATTAGGAGTAGCTTGATTCTAGTAATACCCTGTCACTGCAGCACTCGAAAAGACATTAATTATGCCTTTCTGCTTCTTGTTTAGTGAGTAGGATTATGCAAAAATGGAGTGTGAAAAGGGATTCGAAATGCACTTTTTAACTCATACATTACAGATATACTGAGAATTCACATAGGACTCTTCTGAATTAGCCTTCATATTGAAACCTGCAGTTTATTATACTGTGAAGGGACTCTAAAGAGCAAATACAAAAGTCTGGCTGTAATGACTTAGTGTTTACAGAATATAACTGCTACAAGACTGATTGCATGATATATTACTTCTTTCATTGTGAGCCACAAAACAGGTAGAGGCATGGTAGACTAATTTGGTTTATATATTCAGCTGTAAGGCTAGACACTGCATCATTCTTTTCATAAAGCAGGGATTGGAGGCATGTGGAGCCTGTAGCCATGACAACAATAAAGCAGCTCTGAGACTGAGCTCTAAGTAAGAAACTCAGCCTTGTCTCTATCCCTTCCTGCTCATGACCCAACTCTACTTACTCTCTGGAGGGGGGGGCTGGGTGCTCATGAATGATCTATTGAGCAGAGGTACAGTACAGAGAAGTGTTTCCACAATGAGCCTTTTAGCAGAATTTCCCACTGCTACACTAACATGAGCACAGCTCCACTCTCGCTAGTGGTAACTTCAGCTCAAGCATGCAAAACTACACTGTATAGATTTATTGCAATATAGTAAAGACTGGTGTCAAAAAGACAAACATCTTGTCTACACCAAAACACCCATTGCTACTAGCACTGGTGGAAAGTGTGGTGAACATCTAGGACAACAGCTGGAGTCAGTCTGAGCTGTAAATACTCAAATGTCCTTGAAGAGCAGACCCAGATTGCCTAAGCATTCTGGCCTGAGCAGACAACATGAAAGGAATATAGGAGCTTCTTGCATGAATTATCTGTACATATCCCATGAAATGAGCATGAGTGATAAAAAACAATTTCAGCCAGCAGATCTGTTTTTATACTTTTCTTCTTCATTTTGATGGCATGAAGTGCACTGTTGTTACCCTCCTACCTAGATAATCATATAGTGCTAACATGAAAAGATGAAAATATTCTTGTTATTTTATATATCTGCTTTCTATTTCTTTTGTATCATTGGAGATGTTAAAGTTCAGATTATTATGCTTGCACCATGCAAACTGGTCTTGCTGGCAAATATGACTACATCAGGAACTCTTTTCAAGAGGGTCTCAAGGCCATAAAAATCCAATGAGGAAGGTATATTATATTCTTGAGGATGAGTGAAGATTTAACTTAGTGATAAAGTTAATGAGATCTTGATCACCTTTATCTGGACTGGACTCTGTACTGACTGGGAACAATACTGAGGAGGAGGAACCGTGATGATACACTGTCTTTGGAGTGTTATATGACCAAGTCAGCTAATTAAGCTAATTAGCTTAATTTTCATCTTGTTTTGCAGAAGTGGTGGGTTGTGATTTTAGATACAAAAAATTACAACAGTCTAATCTTGATTTTTCCAGTGATGAAATCATCAGAAAGAATCACTTTTGACTCACTGCAGACATCAGTAGCTCATCCTTTGCATATACCTCATCAGATGACATGGTCCCAGTGGATCACAGATGTCTGGCTTGCTCTTTTGGTACAAAAGATAGATACCACTGTTACTCCAAGGAACGTCTATAATTAACTCTTGGAAAATCAGTTGTTACAATTTGTGGGTTTTGGTGAGTAATTTTAAGACAAAATCTGTGCTGCTGTCAGTGGTCTTCAGGTCAGACTCAGAATCATGGGGGCAGTTTTCTGTACTGTTCTACCTACTTGTTTCTCCATCTTTTCCATGCACATTCACTCATGCTCACGCTCACTCAGAAAAATGTCATAAACCTAAAAATACTCCCTAATATTACATTTTTCAGGGATAAAAATAAATTAAGTGCCTTTCATTTTATGAAGGTAATGATTTTTATTAATAATTTAGGAAAGGCATAGAAGAACTTTAGAATGGTAGGCTATAGTTTTCTGAGTACAGACAAATAAAAGCAGAGTTTGTGCAAGCAAAGCAATGCACAACATGACATGGACCAATGAACCAAATATGAAAACCAGATCTTCCATCCCTACAGTCATTTGGCTATTGTCACTTGACTACTTTATTTTGATTAGATATTGGACTCTATTTGGTGTTTAATGGATCTTTTACCTGGTAAGAAATAAATATACTGTTTTTATAATTGAAACAAAGTAGAAATGATATTTGACTTTTGTATCACCAGTTATTTTGCAAATATTGCACTCTTTCAACTGCAAACATAAACATATAAAGCACCAGCATTTTGCTTACCGACAAAACAGATTGTTTTATTTACAAAAATAATAAAATCTGCCTACAGAAACCCAATGCAAAGGTGTAATCCTTCACAAATATAAGCAGAAAAATAAACACTGCATGAGGCACTTAACAGTTTCCTGTATAACAGCATATCTGAAGGGCAGATTTTCTTCAGGACAGAAACAGAGGAAACGTATTGGAGGATACATTAACTTTGAAGTATTTTAACTGGATCTCCTTTCTAGCTGGTCTTTTTAGCCTTAAAAAATGCACTTAAAGAACTCTGAGGTCTTTACCTTATTATCTCCAACTCCAAATTAACATATGGGATCCAATTAAGATGTTGTGGCATCACAGGTGGCAGCTGGAGCACTGTTCATTCAAAAATGGCATCCAGATACCTAACAGTAGCTTAAAAGGAATTTTCTTTCTGAGTTGTGTATGCCACTGCATGGATGTCCCCAGGTTCAGACAGAGCATCTGACACATTATACATTGTGATTGCTTTATTAAAAATATATTTTAGTAATGCTTTTCAAAAAAAAACATCTTCCTTTTTTCTGGATGAAACTGTGCTTGATTTTATGTGCTAGAAAATCATACCTGACAGAAAGTGGAAATTTTGGATGGCTGAGAGTTAGATTGATACTTGGACTTGAAATCAAAAATGCCCCTTCCAACATAGGCTATTCTATGATTCTTTGTCTGGTACATGTATGCTCCTGGGTGACTGGAAATTCTCATCAACCTTACCTTTTCATCTGAGCATGGTCGAAGGACACCTCGGGAGCTGAAGTCAACTGAAGGCTCTGGTAGAACTCTACATGCAAGGTTAAACCATTACGAATACAGTAAACACTACTCAGGGATAGGCACTCTTCACCTGAGCAGAGCCCAGTGTTGTCCCTTGCTTTTCCACACGCCTCACATGAGGACACAGCACAAAGCTGAGAACAGATTGATGTTCCAGGCCACTGTGTATTCCATATGTAGCACTGAAGAGCCAGCGAGGAACTATGGTGCAGTGGTGGGAACATCTAACTTGTCTTTTCTGTGACAGGAAGGACCATATGAGAGTCTGCAAAAAGGGAAAGTTAATTTTTACTGTACAGTTCTGTATACATCACATTTGGATTGAGGCTGAGAAACAAGAAGTGAAAAAATACATTTAACAGAGTAATAATTATAAGAGCAAGTCCATTAAATAAATGAACCATGGCTAAGAAAGAATTGAGGATAAAAAGCCTGCTAAAATGACTGCCTTTAGAGCCAAAGATGAAATAAAATTGTTCAGTTTGCTGAAGGAATAAGACAATTAAGCAAATAGCAGTCTTTATACCCAGTCTATCAATGAAACACTTATATTAAAATTCAAAGTGCTAATAAATCTCCAGTGAGACTATATGTTGTTTCTGCTTATTCACTAGTACTATCTTTTAATTAAATTTAATGTGCTAGCAAATGCAGGAAAAAATAATTCAGGAGTTTAGTGTGTTGTTTAAAAGCAGGACATAATTTAAAATATACATAGATACAGACTTTATACAGATCTTTACACAATTTTATAAGATGATATTATTTCCTATTAAAGCAATGTTTCATATTTTTATTACATAGGTTATGAAAAAAACTTTAAAAACACACAATGGAAAGTATGTGTGTTGAAGAAGTGTGTGTATATATGCACGTGTGTGTGTGCGTGTGCATGTATTTGTTTACAAGCTAAGTATATTTTGGTACTATTCACATCTTTCAGGAGAAAGGCTAATATAAGCAAAGAAACTTAAGTGATAGAGTAACAAAACTAATCCTTATCTTGTAGTAACTGCACAACATAAATGGTGTTGGAATCTATATACTTTACCAAATATGATGAATTTTCAATGGATTGGTTTTGGCAGAAGATAGTACTATATTTTTCTACTGTGTTGTCCTTCATGGACCTCAGAATGCTTTGTAGCCATTAATTGAGCTTCTTTTCTGAGGGAGGCATTTGTGGATAATGTGAATATCAGTGACTAAGCGATCTGTCAAAGTCAAAAAAGCCTTTACTTTCGATGGTTTTGCTGACAAAAAGGAATGCTTTGAGCACAGGATAACTAAACAGGGGCAGAGGCACTGCGAGCACCTGTAGGCTTCAAGTGCAAGATTTGCCACAAGCAAACCAGAGAGCGCACAAGCTTCCTTAGTTAACTGTCATCAAAAACTACAGCTGCCTTATTTATGCTTTTAAAAGATTTCTTAAAGACTTTTAAAAACAAGTACCATGTACGTATTTATAAGTCCTACCTTTCTTCTAACTTCAGACACAATCATTGATGGCTTACTTTCAGATGAACCAGGTAGAAGAAAGAGGAAAATTTAGTAGTCTCCTCTGAAAGTGTTTTCATTCATCACTGCAGGAATTAATGATCTACTGCACAAATATAGATCCTTTATTGGTCTATGACTGTCCAGAGATGTATGGGGAAATAGTAAAATGCATACTGACCTTTTTGTGATGAGCCAACTTGAATTATTATGTAGTTATTGTGCATTTTGTAGTTATTATTAATTTTGTTGTTATTTAGCATATTGAGCTCCCTGTAGCTGTTGCTTAGCATGAGCACTTTATTCTCTATCAGCTAGGGACAGTTTTTATAAGACTTTGTTTTCATAATATAAACAATTAGTGTAGTTCATGGAGAAATGTTCCACAGATTTGTACACAAATATTATTTGTTTGTGAATATTTTTTCAGATACTTTCAAAAGGCTCTATGGTTTATTAATTGCCTTCCTTTATGTACCCATAAAGATTTTACATAACATGCCATCCTTCAAGTTCCCTTTTATCACTCTGCAATGTTCCTCTTATAGCTTTTGAGAAGTGCTGCAGCTTTCTGCATTGACTTTATTCACATTCTTATTTAGTCTTGTTCTAGTAGTAGAGGGATAGATGAAAAAGTGATGAGAGTTTGGTTTATCCTTAGCCTTTATTATCTGATACCCACAAGGAAATAAAGCATTGATCTGCTTCCTAAGAGAGCTAATCCTTGTGATTATGTGGAGATATGTGCAGTAGTAGCTACAGGGATATACACCCTTAATCTCTTGGTGTTGAATACTTAATCCAGTAAAGATCCTTGGCAAGAAGATTTAAGAAAGAACAAAATAATTAAGCAGTTCACAGGCATTGTTTTAAGGAATGAAGATTCAGTAGCTAAATATTGCAGCATCTCTGGGTTTTGATTTTTTGTAAAGGTAGTAAAGATTTTTGTAAATAGTAAAATTGCACCACACTTTGGCAATGTATTGTGGAATTTACTTTTTTCATTATTTCAACCTATTAAGCATTCAAAGGTGCAGATTCCACATAGCAGAAATCAGTCTTCATTATGTGCAGATATGACTTGGGTGGCTACAGCAGTGCAGAAACTTCATTTTGCTTTATTCAGCTTTAGCTTCAAATCTTAATTTTTGATGCAAACAGAATATGATGAGCTATAAAAATAGCATATGACTGACTTCAGATTTGTCCAAGTAATCAAAACTGAAGCCTAAAGACTGATCATTGGTGGCATATCTGCATACTTGCATACACAGCTCTTCAGTTAGTATCTGGGGGAGATTAAATTATATCATCCATATCTTAGGAGAAAACATCATCCTGATTATCTAGGTTTGACTTTTGTTTTCCAGATTGACTAGTCTTAGTCATACACCAGCTATGGCCATTTTGCAGGCTTTTATATCTGTGGGATGTAAATCTCTTGTGTGAATGTGTGTACATACATGCATATGTGCTTAAGATCCTGGGATGTATTTATAGTACAGAATGCTCCCTTGTATAAGACAAGCTTTTAGATACTTAATACTATTTATGTGTGCAAATAACAATGAATAAAATGACTGAACCTCTTAATATTACAAATCTTTCTTTATTACATGATGATCACAGTTTGGAAAAAGAAAAAATATAAGATTTCTACTTAGTGGCTTTTTAATAATTTTAAATATTTTTCCAAAGATACAGCAGTTTTAAAGAGGCATTTGCTTAAAGGCTGAATGAAGTTATTCAGCTTAATTACATGTGGCAGCTATTCTGAATCTATTTGCTCTTTAAGAACAGGGGAGATAGAAGAACATACGAACGTGCCTGATAATGGACAGTAGCAGATTTCTTTCCTTGCTCAAAACCAGCACAACTAGATAGTTTTGTTCTTTGATATCTGACAATAATGACATGCTGATTTGTTGAATACTACTACACTGTATATCTTACCTTGATAAACACATTAGATGAATGTTGTACAGAACTGGCTGAAGTGAAAAAACTGCCTGCAGAGCATAAGTAGAATCAGGCTTGCAGGTATCATGGGTTGCAAGACTTTTATTTTTTTGTTTTTTCCTTTAGCCAGGGAATAAATTAATACTGTATTATTTAGGCCTAACAATATATTTTTCATCCATCTAAGAAAATATTTTGCTTTTTAGTCTTCCGAAATTAATTTCTTCTTGTCTTCTTGAGACAAAAGAAGGCTATAAAATATATTGTAAAAAACATTACAAAGTTTTGTTCAGAGCTATGTTAAACTGTTGTGTATCATCTTCCCTAGCATTTAGGAACATGTATTTTTGATATTAGCAGAATCTGTGCTTCTGTGCTGTTAAGGTGTTTATAAAGAAGAGCTCTTTGAAGATAGACCAACCACAAGCAGAGTTTCTGAAATTCTATAATTCAAAGAATATATGTTTATAGCAAACCCAAGAAAGATGGTGTAGGTTTTCCCATATTTGTTTTTCCCCCCAATTTCCTTTTCCATTTCCTCTTCTTTTCATTTTCCTTTTCTTTTTCTTCTTTTTCCTCTTCTGGCAAGAATATATGCATCTTAGAATGATTTGCAGCTGGTATACAAAAACTTTGCTACAGAATAAAAGGTATTTTAGTGCTTTAATACCTAATGTAAATAAAGGATGAAATTAGCAACAAAGTGATGACCAGTAATTCTCCATTTCACTTGTACTTCCATACTTTGTCAGAGCCCTGAGGCACTCATTAGTCTTAACAGACCTGACCAGCCTCACCTGGAGCCTGAAGAAGCTCTAAGCTGAGCCCAAACCTTTCACCATTTGATTAAATCATGCAGGGTAAGTGCTAAACTGTTGGCTGATCTGTGGACTTCACTCCTTTTGGTACTCTCTTGTTGCTATGGTTCTGTTTATTTCAGACTTGACTCTAACATCAAAGAATGAGATGGCTTCCTAGTTTGACCTCAGGTCTGTGTCATCAACAAGCTGCTGCCTAAAAAGACTTTTAGCACATGTATTGTTTCTGGTTCTTCAGTCACTACTGGTGTTTCAAGATGAGCATAACTGACTGCAACAGTGTCACCGAGGTCAGTTGATTTTCTTAGGCCATTGATTAATTTGATGTCTCCTACTAGTAAGCATAAGGCACACAATTTAGAACATGGGGAACAAAGCTATCACTGTTACTCAGAGCAAACAAGTAAATGGTAGAAAACTGTGACCCCGACACAATATTTTAGTCTAAAAATATTCAGCTTGTACTAATGCTGCGGTGTGTAGGAGCAGCTTCACCTCCTTTAATTTCCTAGCCTCTCTGCTCTGTGGCTTTCCACCTTTTGTTCTAGTACAAGCCTTCAGCTTCCCAATGAACCAGATCAGGAAAGGGTATTTAGAAAATTAGTGTTTTATTCTTTGCCAGCCAGAGCAGTTTCCCTGATTTAATTCTCACTACATGGATATACAGTGGACAAGTGGTGGTGAGAGGGGCTGTAAAACCTTCCAGTGCCAGTGTCAGTTAAAGCTATGGCTTAAAGATGCAGTTCTGAAACTTACATAATCTTATAATTTACCTTGACATTATCCAAGTTTGGAACAAGGTCTGCCACAGTATGTTTGTAAGAATATTAGGTAAATAGGGCTTAGATTGGTGGACTACAAGGTGAATTAAGGGCTTGCTGCATTTTATGGTGTCAAAGGGTAGCTGCTAATAGTTTAAAGCCAAAGTGGCAACTAGCTGTGACACTGCTCAGAGGCTGGTACAGTAGGACCACCTGATTTTCCTACAACTTTGATTCTAACCCTCGGCAATGCTACGATCTTAAAAAGCTGCGCCACCTCTTCCTCTATGTGCACATTTAGAATTGTTAAGCTCAGTTTTGAGATAAGAGTTACTTTAAGCTGCAGTTTCCCTGTAACAATTCGGATAGAGAGAGAAGGACAGGAATGGGTCAGCAGAGGTAAAAACGGGAGCAAGACTGTCATTCATGTCAGCATCATGGAGCTCAGTCTGGATACACTGACTTGGTCAGCAAGGAACAAACTGGGTCTGTTACAGAGCACCTCTGGAAGGGGGAGCTAAACTAACATTGCAGGTGATTGAAGTCTGCTTTGCTGAGCTGACTCAGTTGAGGGGATGAATAGACACCTATCCTGTTGGCACCTTAACAGCTTTTTAGGTCAAAGACAACACTTTGTAGAGCATCTGAAGGTGAGGAAGTTGGCGCTTCTTGCCAAATAACTGGTATGCCTTTTGTTCCCTCTGCCCTTTTGGTGGTAACATCCGAGAAGCAAGTCACGAGTTTACTTGGATTGCCATTTCTCAAATTCTGTCCAATAAAGTCAAGCAAATGGGTCTCTTAAACAGATGACTAAATCAAAACACGTTTTCTAAAGATAGTTTAGACTTGAAGAGCCATCAGGAAATAAAAAGATTTTTCTCTGTACTCCCGACTGGAGACAGACAGGGAAAAAAAACTTGTCATCAGACACCTATCATCCAATAAACATTTGACTTCATCTCTGACAAGTAGAGCATTGCAGATGTAATTGTTCTGTACTGATGACAGCAGTGAGGACTGGTAGACACTAAGAGCAGAAAATACCAGGAATTCATAATATTTCTTGTGGGATGAAATACTGACTGCTTAGCAAAATTTGCAGGATTGTTCCAAAACCTCTTTGTAGATCTCAAGATCTAACCACATTCTGAATTCTGAGACCACACATGAACACGTAGCTCTGCCATCTCAAAGCAGCAAGACAAAGTTACCAATAACCGATAAATTTTGTTAGACAGGGTTCTTCGTTGGGTTTTTTCTTAGTGTTTTTGTTTGTTTGTTTGTTTTATTCCTAGTAAACAGTCTTGGATAACTGCATTAAGCTGACCATCTTATTCTTGTCTTTAGAAAGCTTTTTTTTTCACCCATGTGGCTGCGTGCAGCGGGCGTGTGTGGAAGATGAGGGAAGGAATAAAGCACAGAAAAAGAACCTTCAAATTAACACATTTTTGTAAGGTGTGTTTGTTTTAACAGAACCTTTCTTGAGAGAATTCTGCACCCCTCCTCCTTAAAAGAAAAAAACCCCACACTGCTTGAGAAGAAAGAGAAACTTCTCTCTGTGTCTCAGAGTAAACATTCCCTGCTGGGCTCCTGGCAGGCATTGAGCCCACCCGTTCAGAAAGAAATCAGATCCTGAAGAAAACTAGGTAAAGGGGGAAAAAAAAAGAAAAAAGGAGCTGCTAAAACATTTGGATTCTTCAAGGTAGTGCTACAGACATGATCATTTCAGTTGTTTGGCTCATATGCTGTAATCCTCAGACCCTCTGCAAAGGGACATTTAAGAGGATTACAAAGAACATTCACATCTTGTTCTTCCTTACCACCATCCTGTTCATCACTGTCATCCTCTTCACATTCTTGGAGGACAGTCAGAAGATTTATTGCATAATTTTTTTTGGCAGCTGTTAACAAAGTATGCAGTTACAGCTTGATTTAATTGAGAAATCAGAGTGATTCTTATATGTAGGTCACATCAGTTTTCAATTCTGAATCTCATAAAGTGCTAACCTTTCTGAAAAGTCAGCAGTGTATATATGGTTTAAAAAAAATTACTTTCTTAAATGCTTCTGAGTGTTGTTTATGCCTGCAAATGCTGTTGCTCCTTTACTAGATAAATTGTCAGAGAGACCTTTGTTTGAATGTGGCATTTGGTGAAATCTATCTTTTTGCAGCAGCATGTTTTCAAATAAGATTCATAAATACAGGCTGAGCTTCCAATTGTTGGAAGCATGGTCTTAGTGGAAAAGGAACAAAGCATGATTTCTATTTCCTTTCATTGTCTTTCACCGCTATCCATATCCCTTGGAAATGCATAAAAATCAAATATTTGCAAGTCATTGAAGGACAGGGATGTGCTAGTTCAGAGATGTGGAATTTTAAAAATTACCTTAACAACTGACTTCACTAATTGGGAGGAGCCTGTAATGCTTACAGTAATTTATTTCTTTTTTTGGTAGCCAGGCAGCACACACATCTGCAGATGTTTGCTACTGTAATGAGAGCATGAGAGCACAACATCTGTACAACCACAACTTCATTATGTTAGCCTGTCAACCTCCAGGTTGACTCCTGGTCCTGTCACCCTGCCTCTTCTTACTTCTGAAAGAATTTTCATCATTACATGTGCTATTTTAAATCAACTTGTATTAATCATAGATAGCTTTTCGATCTTTCTCTAACTCAATAGTAGTTTATGCAAGATTTGGCTAATATTTCCTAGAGTATGCTTTGAGATATTAAATGAGAAGACCAGTCATTCATAAGCAGCACAGCATTTCAGCCCTGAGCCTCAAGATTCTTCATGTCCTTGATGACATAAGTTATTTAAATAATTTTTTAACCTATTAAATTGGTTACACTATTTTCAACAACATCTTTGTTGCTCAAGTAAAATTAGCAACGTACAATGAGCAAAGTATAATGTCTTCTCTTCTCAAGGACAGAAGATCTTTCTACCAAAGCACAATGTTAAATTACATAAGAATTACATAGCTTTTTGGGGATTGGCCTAAAGCCCTGAAAAGAACTCCTGCAGAGACTTAGGACAATCACATTCTGCACTACATTCTGTTTTGGAAAGCCTAAATCTTTGAGTCCTCTAACTTATAAATATGTATCAGTAAATTCTTTATATTAAAAAAAACAATAAGAATCTCAAAGAACCCTGGACACAAGCATACAAAAAACCCTCTACTGAAACTAAGCCTTTGCTGATGTCTGCTTTTCTTCTTTAAGAAAGGACAGGGAATGTAAGGAAACTGTCAGTCATAATCACTGCTAAGATTAGAAAAATAAAATAGACCAGGGTGTGTTGGTGGTCCTAATGTATGACATGGCTTCCATGACTACAGTTAAACATGTTTCCTCTCCCCTTCTGGTTCCTACTGCCTTTCAGAGAGCATTCTGAACTGTGTGATCCCCTGAACCATACTTGTAAGTGACTAGGATGGTGATGAGAAGTTGAAAATGTGCAAGAGAGCATGCTAACACTTCGACAATATAGACAGTCACAGGCCAATGCCCTCACTCTATGTATAATTTTCTAGTGCAGTTGTAACAACAGCTTACAGTAAAAGCCAGTATAGTCTGATAGACAATAAGATGCAGCAGAAATTAGAAAGAGGAGGATAGACTCAGATGAAAGAGAAGAGTGAGTTCAGCAGAGTTTACAGCCTTTTACTGAGGCAAGAATTCAGATGTATGTGTTTAATATCACACTGCAGGCTATACAGTGTTATCAGTATCATCTGGAGTTAGGATGCCAACATAATGAACCACTGTTTATTAAAACTTTTTTGAAGGAGAGTTGGAAGGAATGCTATCCTTCTATATCTGTCCAGGGAAATACTCCAAAAAAAAAAAAAAAAAGCTACAAGCTGCTTGAAAGGTCCTGCTTTTTTCCCTAGCTCAATGAAGATTGTGCTTTTCTTCACCATGCATGCTGTTTTATCCACTCATCATGTCCCATGCAACCTTCCCAAGAATACTTGCATTCCTGGCCTGGCCCTGGCAGGAAACACCTGTGAGACCAGGACTACAGCAAGCAGCATTTCTTAAGACCAGGTCTGCAGCAAGCTATGGTTCTTATTTCAAAGGCAAGTCTCCCAAAACTGGTTTAATAAGTCATGTGGAGTTGGCTGTTTATCAGGATTCACCATGGATGCACCGTGATACCTGGCATTATTTTCTGAAGATCAGCCAGAACTGGATTATAGGGAAACAGTATTGTGGTGCTGGAAAGTGGATTAAATAATCATAAAGCAGTGACACCTCCTCAGCTGCCCCAACATAACTGTTCTGAATAATTCACCAGCATGGAGCAAGAACCTACTCCTGTAACTGGAGATCCAACAGCTCCTTTTGGAAGCACTCTTCAGGGCTCTGGGACAAAAATTCTACTTTCAAAAATTATATTCACAAAACTTTCTCTAGCAATGCATGCCTTCCTTCTTCTGTTATGCTTCTGTACCTGTAGCATTTCTGCTAAGCAGATACAAACTGACTGAGCGAGATAAGGGCATACAAATCTTTTTATTGCTGTACCTATAGCACAGGTAAAGGTGCCTTTAAGTTACCACTATATAGCAACTGCACAGTTCTTCCCTTCCCATATGAAGATCTGGTTTGTCCCTGTTCCTCACACTGTGGCTGCATTTTGTAAAGGCAGCCACAAAGCATTTCATAGACTCTAAGGAATTGTTTAGAGTCTGTTTTCTTAACTGAACTTTCTGTTCAGACGCGATCATGTGATTTCATTATTTTATAGTGAAATGTGAAAATCTGTCCTTACAGGTGATGACAATAAAAAACCCCTGCCTATGGCTTCTTCTGGAGTCAGTAAAACTAAAAAACAGATTTGACTGGAACTTTTATTTTTTATGATTTGCTTAATGTTTGGTTGTAAGGCAATTAGTTTATAATTTTATTCCAGAATGCTTCCCTCCCTTCCTCCACATTTTTGCTTGAGTAATCTGATTTTTCCAGCAGCAATAGAAAAGCTTTGCCCTGGAGCAATCCCATAAACACCAGAAAAAGGCATAATTTTTCACAGTCTCATATTCGTAAGGCAAAAACTGGGTAGCTTCATGCAGCAATAGCAAAGGGCTGCAGACAGGCTGTCTAGTGGATTGTGCAGTAGGCTGGGATCCAAGCATTCAAGCTGGAATGCTTGAATCCCAGTGCTGGCTCTTCCACTAGCTTGCTGTGTGGTCTTGGACCTGGGCAAGCCACAGACTCTCTCTCACAAGTTGCTCATGTATAAAAGGAGGATAATAATATTTGCCTGCTTTATAGGAGTCAACACTCCTGGGTTAATGTTTTTGCAGGATTCTGAAAATCTAAAGACCTTCCAAAATATTAGAGCTTTCTACCAAGCAGGGTGTTTGTCTTTACATTTAGAATGAGACTTGAGCAAAAACATTTCAATCACCTGCAGAGTTTTACAGGCACTATTGAATTGTGGTTTTTAATTTACATGAGTCAAATTAGATAAGATTTCTTAAAAGAGGAACAAAGGAGTGATTTTGCACTTCCTATGCTCTTCAGTTGGCTTTCTCATGCCCTTGCCCTGTGTTCTGTTCATTACACTGTACACTAATCAACTCTTAGATTCCTAGATCCACTACTGAATTTAGGCAAGTGCAATCTATTGAACTCATATAGCCTTTCTCTTCATTTTCACATCTGACATTCATGAAGCCAGTCTTTTCAGTGAAGTTGATCTAGCTGACATTACAGTGTATGCAAAATGATAATCCATGATAAAATTGCCAGTCAAGGATGATATTAATTCTCTCCTCTTTACCAACAGATGTACAAATTTGACATGATTGAAACACAGTAATGTGACAAGACTTGAAAATACATTTCTGGAGAAATTCTTTGCACAGATTATGCAAAATACAGAGTGATGAGCTCTAGGAGGAGAGGAAAGAAAATTCTTAATTTTTTCAGAAAGTCCTTTTGTTTGGGATTTTGTTTGGTGTTTTTTTTTAAGCCTTTTTCTTAATCCTCCAGTGGCTGAGGAAACCATATGTGAACTGAGGTTGAATTTCAAGAGCCATTTTCCAATGTTTTGGAAGCCATGAGGCAGTTTGTTTAGATGTGTCTGTTATGTACAGTTAAATCACCACTTGTAATTCAAACATCAGAAGGCTGAAACTCGTGTTGAGAAGTCAGCGACCAACAACTTTCAGATAAAAGCAGCATCTGCCTCTGTGAATTCTTTCTCTGATTTATTCCAGTGAAACCTTCCATGTTCCTAAGATTGTTCTGTGACATAACTCATAACTTGGTAATGCAAAAGAAATGCCATTTTTCACAGGTGAAGCTTGGGCAACCTGTGAGTTCAAACACCTTATGAAACGGTCTGGTAAATACCTTACTCTGGCCCCGGCCAGCCTTGTGTTACACACTGGGAACGCAGGAGATCTGGAGAACATGAGGAAGAAATGTTATGCTTTTCATTTGGATCAGTAAGCTTGTACTTTAGTTTATGTAGACATCTAGGGGCTATGACCACCAATATAGGAATTTTTCAAGCTGTAGGCTGAGTAGCAAGCAGCTCATAATTAATTTCAGATCGACTTAAGGAATAAAGGTGCTACTCCATGTTATGCTTCACATAATCATCAAATAGTGGCTCCACTTCAGGTACAGTTTTGCCTGCTGCTTTGTCCAGACTTAAAGATTATGCAGTTACTTGGAGATCCTGAGGAAAAAAATACAGTATTTTGTTGAGAGCAGCTAGTTGAGCCAGCCCCTCTTTTGACTGCACAAATATTGAATCCAATATGGGGGAGAAGCAGATTCTCAGCAGGAGATGTGCTCGCCTGAGAGCCACAGAAACTTAGGCTTAAAACAAAATTTTAAGCCTAATCTAAATGCTAATTGAAGCATATTTGTTTGTTTCCTCTTGGGATGCCTGTGTCTTACGATGTTTTGTTCACTTTTTAGTCTGTTTCAGCTTAGAAAATATATTCTTTTATCTTTATGTTCAGTAAGTTCAGTATAACTGCATAATGTTGAGGTCTCTCATCTATTGTACAGAGCCAGTCCCTCTCCTTGCTTGTGTTTAACCATGCCTTTATCTTCGAAACATTCCACCAATGCTATCTTGTCTGTGAAAACAAGTGATACAGGAGCAGTCTGTCCTTCTTCAGCACCACTAGCCAAGAAAGGTTTCTGGCTTGTAATGATGCTTAATATGCCTGAACCACAAAAATTCCTGAGGGCTACTTCCTTAACTGACACATTGATGGGCAGGGGAGATGCTTTTCCAAAAAGTCTGGTAGCTAACTGGTTATATCATGTTACTTCTGGATGCCAGGGTGTTATGTTAGAATCACCTTCCTTGAGTATTGTCTATAAGAAGGGAGTTAAAACACATAATGGTTGCTATTTAATATTTGGCAGTATTGAATGTATGTACAATGCTGTGTTTTTATATAATTAGGAATGAATATGTATTATTTAACTTTAAATCATAACATGTAAATTAAATTACTATAATTTATGTGTAAAATCACATAGAGTCTGTATTATATATCCTTATATTTATTTATATAAGAAGACATCTTTTATAATCCTTTATTCTTTTATCTTGACAACAGCTGCTCTTGTAGGTTCAATTCTTACTTATCTGACCACTTAGTCTGTCAAAAATCTCTCCTGAAATTTTTGCAGTGGATATATATTTAGTTTGCATGGTGAAGTTTTAGTGAAGGAGATGACAGAGGTGAATTCTGTGAGAAGCTGCTAGAAGCTTCCCCTGTGTCACAGAATCACAGACTGATAGGGGCTGGAAAGGATCTCTGGAAATCTAGTCTAACCTTCCTGACAGAGCAGGTAGCACAGTAATACATCCAGGCAGATCTAAATAACAAGAGACAGAGACTACATAGTCGCTCTGGACAGCCTGTTCCTGTGCTTTGCCACCCTCAAAATAAAGAAGTTCCTTCTCATGTTTTGATGGAACTTTATATGTTCAAGTTTATGCCTGTTACATCTTGTCCTGTCACTGAGCAGCACTGAAAAACCCTATCCTTTAAACATTGATATAAGCACTGATAAGATTCTCCCTCAGTCTTCTGAAGGAGACTGAAAAGACACAAACTCCTCATCCTTTTTCCATAAAAAAGTCCCCTAATAATCCTCACAGCCCTTTGCCATACACTCTCCAGCAGCTCCCTATACTAGTTGAACCAGGAAGCCAGCTTGCTTCAAGGTGGACCTACAGCTGACCAAGGCCAAGCCCATCAGTGACAGTAGTAGAAGTTTGGTGATAGCACATTTAAGAAGGGGTTAAAGATCAAATATGCAACAACAGCTAAAGAAAGGAGTAAAAATATGTGAGAGAAACAATCCTGCAGACACCAAGGCCAGGGAAGAAGCAGAAGGAGGAGTTGCTCTGGGCACCAGAGCAGAGATGCCCCTCTGCAGCCTGTGGTAAAGACCATGGTGAAGCAGGTTGAGCCCATGCAGTCTGTGGAGGTTAATAGGGTAGCAGTTATCTACATACAGCCTGTGAAGGACCCCACACTAGTGCAGGTGGGTGCTCATGGAGAAGGTGTGACTTGTCAGGATGCCCTCACTAGAGCAGGCTCCAAACAGGAACTGTGGATCTGAGGAGAGAGGAACCCATGCTGGAGCAGTCTTGTTGGCAGGACTTGTGGCCCTGAGGGGAACTCACACTGGAGCAACATGCTCCTGAAGGACTGTACTGGAATAGTTTGTGAAGAACTGGAGCCCATGGGAAGTACTCATGTTGGAGAAGTTCATGGAGGACTGTCTCTCACAGGAGATATTCCACTCTGGAGCTGGAGAAGTGTGTGTGGAGTCCTACCCTGAGGGGGCAGGGACAGAGATGAAGTGTGATGAACTGTCCCTCTGTGACACTAGGGTGAAAGAGGTGAACAAACTCTGGAATGAAGGTGATCCCAGGGAGAAGGGAAGGGTGGGTGTGAAGTTGTTTGAAGATTTGCTTATTTCTCATTACCCTATTCTGGTTTGCTTGGCAATAAATTAATTTCCCCATGTTGAGTCTGTTTTGCCCATGTTGATAATTAGTGAGTGGTCTCTCCTTGTTCTTATCTCAATGCACAGGCCTTTTGTTACAGTTTCTCACCCCTCTCCAGCTGAAGAGGGCAGTAATAGAGTGGTTTTGGCAGATGCCTGGCACCCAGCCAGGGTCAACCCACCCCAGGATAATAGAAGCAATTAAATCCAAAAGGAAATGGGACCTACCTTCCTCGTCACCTCTGCCTCTGTGAAATTATCTTAATGATGTGCATAACAACTAATGGGTAAACCTGAAGAGAAGCACTTGTATTATATTGGATTTTTATCTCTGATGTCTATAGTTTTGTTACATGCTTCATACAATAACATTGGAAGTTCCTCTGCTGATGAATGTGGAAAGAAATGTCAAAGAAAACAATTACAATATAAAAGCTCTTTTTGAGAAAGTCCTTTTGGAGAAAATTGGTGTAATACATTCTTCCTAAATGTTCACTGTCTTTACAGAGATAGGAAGTTGCAGAGCAGTTTTGTTTCTCACTGTTGATGCATTATTTTCTCTCATGCTGTGTCACAGCATGATATCTTGTTTTGCAACCTATGAAGCCAGGAGAAAAATCTCTATAGCATAAGAAAAATGTATGTAGGCTTTCTTCTGTTTGAGAAGTTACTGAGCTCCACCAGTGACCAGGCATCTTGCAGGTGGATTGTCATTTAAATAGCATAAAATTTACATAATTACTCATTACAGGATTGTATTTATAAATATTTTGGTTTCTACCTGTGGAATTCTAAGTGTAAGAACAGCTTAATTAATTTACAGTTAACAGTTAACTGAATTAACAGTTAATTAATTTACCTGAAAGACAGCAAGATAACAAAACCTGATTTGTGTCTTAGAGAATTTGCAGATATTCTATATGCACAGAAAGATGAAGATGACAATGATATACAAAGGACTGACAGTTGCAGCTGCAATACAGTCCCAATTCTGAATATGAGCAATATGGATCAGACTGAAGGAGTGACCTTAATGTGCTGTGAACAGTGTTTTAATATCAGTTCTTTGTCAGAAAAGGGAAAGACTTATACTCCTTTGGGTATCTGGTTACTTGATAACTTTAGTTGTGTTTTAATGCTCAACATTCCCTCTTCCTTACCTTCCCTTTACTCTTCAGATAACAAAAATCTCCATGCATACATATACATTCAGCATAGTGCAACAATTATTTATTTTTTAAAGCTAGTTCTCTAAAACAGTATCCCATCTCCACACAGAAGGATTCAGAAGTCTTGAAAGAAATCACCAGTGTCCTAGGAAAGGTTCATTTATGAATGCCAAGAAAAAAATATTCCTGCCTTCTCATATCCTGTAATCCTATTAAGTATCTAGTTACCAAGCAGCACGATGTAGGTGAAATAATGAAGAGTGGTTGATCTGGCAAAAAAAAAAATTAATTACCACAGATGATGGTGTTTAGAAATTAGGAAGCACAGAAAAACTGCAGTTTGAGAAAAGCTAATATTCCTCTCTGCCTTTTCCAGTACTTAAACAGTATCCAGACAAAGTCACACACAGACTGCAGATAGGACAGGCCAATTCGAGAAGGATCATGTAGAAGGCTCCCTATTGATTTTACTTTCTGTCTTTTCCAGTTCTTTCAGAGTAATTCCACTTGAATCAGTAATTGCCACCATGATTACTCCTTAAATAGAGACAGCAGAGCTACTATGTGAATTTTAACACCAAAGAAGCAAGTAAAATAAAATTTTATGTTGTGTTTTACTTAATTTTAAAATCAGTTATATATCTATTAGCAAACAGTAAGTTCACCAACAAAATAGCAATCTCTCAAGCTGGATTTCAGTAGTACCTGGGGCAGTTACTGACTTTTGAAACTCTGATTTTCACTGTACTACTTGAAATTTCTGTTTTTCATAGTGCTTCTTAAAATCTCATGAACTTACCTAAAGACTTCTAACTTGTAACACTGCTTGAAAAATCTTGGAATTCTTTGGTAATAAAACCTGCAAGATCTGTTCATGTTCTCATTGAGGTGCATGGTGCCAGCCTTGTTATTGTTAAATGATACTGGCTGCTGAGGACTTTCTGAGCACCTCTCAGAAAGGCTACTGTAGACATTACTATCCAGGCAGCACCTACTCTAGAATTCCTGAGAAGTGATAACATCTTCCAGGGGCAAAATATCCATTAAATTTTCATGATCCTAGACTAACTGAATCCACAGCTGTATCTTAATATATAAAGGTTTTAAAATTTATTAAAATGTAGATTCCTTACTGGTTGTATTAAATAGTACTTAGGATGGGTCTTCAGTAGGGTCCTTTGGGATTTACGAAGTAAAAATATTAACATCACATTTTTATTAATAACTATATTCACCTCTAAGATGTACTGCTGCTTTGTTCATTGTTAGTGTGAAATTGATAGAACCAAATCAAACTGATAAAGAAACAGGGGAATCAGAGATAATTAAAAGGAAATAAAAGATTCCCGAGCCTCTGATCTTTATAAAATATTAAATGTACATCCAGGATAATTGAATGTGTCATTAGCCTTTCATGTTTTTTGATATATCAATTAAAAGTAAAACAAATTCAGTCATGGAAAATAAAAGCAAATCAGAAATCAAAAAGAGTTCAGTGAAAGACTAAATGGAAACACCTTAGCATAAGATTGAGAGGAAAAAAGATCTGTCACCACGACTCAGAAGTGAAAGGGTATCTTTTTTGCATATGTTGAGCTCAAATTTTGAGGCTACTTACTGGATTGTCAATCTGGTTTGGTGAAAATCTTATTTATTCAATGATAACATTACATAAGTTTATCTCCTTCAGCAAGGGTTACTACATGGGTAAACGAATGCATTGTTATCTGCTGAACTTACTTAAGGAAGAACGGGAACAGAATGTTGTCAAATTGCAAGAAGATTCTTTCCTTCTTTTTCAGTGCTATGCTCCCTCCTGCTTAAAACAATGTTTCCTTCTCTCCCTAGAGATTTTGTTATTTTAACCAAGGGTCTGGGTGGCATGGACCACAGAGTAACTCATATCAGAAGAGACCAAAGGAAGTAATATAGTATACCACTACTGAAAGCAGGGTTGACTTCAAAGTAAAGTACGATTCCTCGGGGCCTTGCTTAGGTCAAGTTTTGAGTATCTTGAAGGGTGAATCTCCAAGGGTCCAGTTCTTCTCTGGGTATTTGATCCGCTGCTTAACCTTCTTCACGGCAAATGTTCCGTGTTTGTAGCTAGCATGAGTTTCTTCTTTTGCAGCTTATGACCATTGCATCTTGTCTTTCCACTGTGAGCTTCTAAGTTCACCTTCATCTTCTCCATAACCCTCTTTTGGTATCTGAAGACTGAAATCTGATCCTTCATTAGCCTTGTTTTCTTCAGGCTGAACAAACTCAACTTTCTCATCTTCTCCTCATAAGATATGTATTTTACCCCCCCTGTAATTTTGGTGCCTCTCTGATTGATTGTCTCCAACTGATTGCTCTCTGATGTACAGAGAGAGTAACCTAGACAAAATACTCCAGCTGTGGCATCATGAGCACTGGGTGAAGAGCAGTAACCACTTCCCTCATTCTATGGGCTGTGAATATGCTAATGTAGCCCAACACGCGGGATGCTTTCATCACTAAAAGATCAAACTAATTTTTTTTTAACTGGATTTTCTCTGTAGCCAGCTTTCACCTTTATGCTTATTACAGGAGAATTCTTGGAACTGTTACCTATGTCTCTGCAATAATTTCTATCTAATAAAAAACAAGTTTAAGAAGTAGAGGCAACATTGCTCATGTGATCCTTACCAAAATTGGGGAAAAAATAAAATTATGGAAAAAGAACAGTTTGAGTTAGAAGCAATCTTTAAATGTCACCTTGTCCAGCACCCCTGCAATGAGTAGAGACAACTTCAACTAGATCTGATTTCTTAGAGCCCTGTCCAATTTGTTTTCTTGTGATCTGGACATCAATTGAAGTTAGAGAGTAAAGCGTTCAGCTCTCAGTTTATAGGTGCGATAAAATATACTTACGTTCCTTTATGGAATCAGGTGACTGAAACAAGAATGCCCTCCATAAAAGCGCTATCAGGGTATGAGGTAATTCATAATTTGAAAATCTATTGCTAGATTGTAAGTAGTTGAAAGAAAAGCATCAGATATATGAGTGCAGCAAAAAAAGAGAGTAACAAAGGTAAAATGAAAGGTCTAGTGCATATATATGAGAGAAAATGGCCTATTCTGGAAAGAATGCTATTTGCTGCTACCGAAGGTCCTTCCTGCCTATAGATACTGAGGAAGGGCTAGATACATCCTCAAGGTCATAAGGGTTAATGTCTGAGAAACCCAGAGAGCATGTGTGCTTGCTAGGGAACAGAGACAGCCAACAGTGACTTTCAAAAGGAGATAGGATCCTTGCAGTACTACATTACAACCCTTGCATGTCTAAGTTAATGGCTTAGAAATTCTGCTTTCTTTTTTTTTAACAGGTATTGTTGTAACAGACCTATTTATCAAGTGTATACACATGCAATAGGAATACTGAACCAAAGCACAAATCCTCTTCTCTGTATTCTCTCTACTTTACACAATACCTCATGCTGCATCAATGAAGGACTAGGGCAAGTAAAATGTAATTTAATATTTTCATAAATTGAAAATATTTCTTTGGTCCTGCATCACTCTCCAGTCCCAGATGGGCCCTGTTTATGTCACATACATGTAAGAGTGTGTGTGTTAGTAAAATAACTTTGTTCTGATAATGCATCAAGTAAAGAATAAAACTTTCTTTAACAACACTTTATGAACCCACAGTGTTATAGCTTCTAATTATGGACTCAAGCTGCAAGTGTACTGCAGGGCAACTTAAAACAGGAATTTTAAAAACAGTGGGAGTCTATTTTGTACAATTTTGTCCACTATTTAAAATATCTCTTTCTGTGGTTCTCATGGAATCTAAATTGCCATGTGAGTCATTTGGGTATCACTTTCCCTTTTCCTAGGAATAGTTTAGGGAAAGGATGTTGATCCAAAGCTGAAACGGTTCAGATTTACAGAACCCATTGCAGGCATCCAATCAAGCATTAAATTACATGCTATGATCACAACAAAATAAATAAGGCTAAAGATGGCTGTGTAAATCCTTATGCTTCATACTTATGTATCAGCAATATCCTTTTTTCCCCAACATTGCCAACTCACCAATGGACAGCAAGGAAATGTTATGCCAGCACTGCTGTGTAGAACACATGCTGTGCTTCATGAGGGCACTAAACATTACCTGTGCTAAGTGGCAGCACAGCATTTGCTCACGTAAGGAGACATCTGTGTCTCGGGAAGCACAGAAGACCAGTATTTGCTTTCATGGCCATGTTTGAGCTGCCCTGCTGATTAATGCAGACAGGAACAATGTTTACACACTGATGCCTGTTTCTGCATCTCATAAAACCCCTGTATCGATGTGCTTTCTAGGCAGGCAGGTCAGGGCTGTATATGCATTGCACTTGTCTCTCATCTTCTTAATGGAGAGTTTCTGTGATTCTTGGGAAAGTGATTCTAGTCATTCTGTATAGTCAAAACAAGACCCAGAAAGCAGTGTATTTATTTGCACTTCCTTTTTTTTGAGATGTTGAGGTTCAGAGCAGAGGAATCTACAGACAGGCAGCTTAACAGCTGCTGAAACATTACCTTCAAGGTAAGCAGAGGGGATGTTAAAGTAAGTATATCAGTTACAGCTGGCTCGTACACAACATGTTCTTTTCCAGTTGACTTTGATGCAGGGAACATTCCATGTTTTTGATCCAAAAATCTGGAAAAAAAATTTACTGCAAACTTTACTATGAAATTTGTGGTAATATCTTAGTGGCAAATGTTAATACTTCATGTTATATTGGATGTTGATTTTTTTTATTCTATACATGTATTAAACATGAAAATGCTGCCACCCTGAAGTACATTCTGGATGAATGCCTTGTAATTTCATGAGTTCTCTTTTTTTCTGCTCAGTCTGAAGCTGTTAATGACAATGACAATGATGTAAGAGGAAACATCTGACAAGTATCAGACAAACTATTTGTCACATTTGGCCAGTAGAAAATATATTGTCATAATTTTTCTGTGCATAATCTTGCAAAATGTAAATAAGCTAATGGAGTCTGTGGGATGCTTCTTCCTTTTCAGCTTGCAGACATAGGCTGGAAACAAAATAACTTAGATATGACTATTGTGCCATCTAGACATTTCTTTCCATAAGTTCCTGAGCAGATTCTGTCCACAGAAGAATAGAACAGGATTGGGAAAGAAGATTTTGGAAAAAAGTAATCCTGAGATATAACGAAAGACTGAAATTTCTTCTCTGTTCACAGAGCTTCCACATTTCTAAAGCACTATTATGAGCTGCAGTCAGCAATTTGCAATAAATTCACAAATATAAATCAAGCTAATCACTTTTTGACTTTAGCTGACAAATGAAGTATGAAACCTGCCAGTAGCTTTATTTTTTTTTTGAGTTGCTGCATCTGAAAGTTGGAGGACAAAGTAGGGGCTACATAGGAAAGAGTAGGCATAACAAAGTGAAAAAGGGGGAAAATTCTGACCTCACAACAAAAAAATAATATGTTCAAATGACTAATTAATTACTCAGAGGGATTGCTCTATTGATCTAAATTAAGGACTTGCTAATTTCTTGTACATATGAAAAATTTCTTGTCAAACAAAGTTTGTTAACCTTCTGCTGCTCCAGTTCTTGAAGGCAGTATGAACTATGGAAACCAGATCAATTACAAGCCTGTATGTTAGTAACATAACTCCATTCACCCATTAGAACAAGTCTAACAAATCAGAAGTATATTTCCTTCTGCGTGCACTTTATCCTTTGCACAACCAGGACACTACATTGGAGAGGATACAGAGCAGTCGGTAAAAAGGCACAGTACAAAATCACAGAAAGGAGTGTTGTTGTAGCAGCTGGTGAAACTTTCTGTGAGCCTCAGAATATCTTGGATAAATAAGTAAGACTGCAGAAACAGTGTGTGCTACTGCCCAAGGTCATATGACAAGATCAGTCAAAAGACAAGGTCATAAATCTTAGAAGCATCCGTTTGAGGTGTATGCACTAAGAGCAGGTGAACCTACTAAGTGAAAAGGTGATCAGAAAGGCAAAAAGACCTTGATCTTGTAGGAAAGACAGATGTCAGAAACGAAGTTGAGCAAAGTGTTTGTTGAGAGAAGACTTGAAACCTGACCCTTGTTCAGTAAAAACTTATGGGTCTCTTTATTGAGTAAACAAAGTTCTGTGAAAGTAACTGGCTGCAAAATCAGTGCCACCCAAAAAAACACCCCAAGCTGTAAAATAAGGCATTATGAGAAGTGACAAATTCCACTGTACCATTCAGAGCATCCAACCCCAAAACTGGCATGAAGAAGATAAACTTGTTTACTTCCTCACTGCAGAGACTGGGTGGTGTCACATCCTTATGCCAAGATGCATCTTACGGATAGGCTCACATCAATAACAGAAGAGCATGGGTACACCTTAACACACGAATGCTCTTGCTTCCTTTTATAATTCAGGTTCTCTTTAAGAAGAGAAGCTAATGAATTACTGGGGCTCCATATACCACTGGAGAGTGCGTGATTGGCATCTGTACAGGAGCCACACAGGGATGAAAAGTGGGGTGGTGGTGGAAAAGCAAACCATAGAGGCCTGACCTTTTACTCTCCCCAGTAAAACCTGTGCCAGAAGGACTGGTTGGAGTAAATACTTGGTCTGTGGGAGTTCTGCCTTTACATTTAAGAGGAAATTTAAAAGTCAAATTCCCAAGCCAATGCCCCTACCAGTGTTCTGAGAACTGGTATTCTGAACTCATTTGCTTTCTGTTGATGCTGTCTTTCTCTACATCAAATACTGCATTCATCAGCTGTTTAAAACACACAGGAGAGAGAATAAAAAATGTTTGAAATCGATGCTCTGGATCAAAGTTTTGTTGATGTCCTACCACCTAGGTGATAATTCTAACTTTGGTGCTTTTGCAGGTCATCAGCAATTTTATGAATCCAGTTCCTTCATTTCTGTCATGGCTGCCACAACTCAAGATATTTCTGCAGTGATGAAGAAATATTTCAAAACTAAACCATTACTTAGAAAATATTTGGTCTACTTCATATTAGCTGAAAGAATTCAAAATAATTTCCAATCCCTCAAAATCTTTCTTTTTTCCTTGACAAACAGATAATTTTCCTCAGAGAGTTTCACTCAGCTGCATTGATATGAGTTATAGCCTAGTTCTTGATTAAAAATTAATTACACTGTGATATGATAAATATAATAAAGACCTAACCTAACTTAAGCTAGAATTTTTACAGTGGATTCTATTTGAGGTTAGGAGTTTCGTGCCATTTTTCCAAGTTGTGTAAATAAAAAAATTTCAGTCTCAATGGGTATCACAAATCACAGGCCAAACTCCATTCTCTTTTATCTATCTTTGACATCAGGCAGGTTGTATCTGAGTAAATACGAACAAAATTTCAGTCAACCTCAGTTGAACTCAGCTTATTCTTTTCCAGAGGAGGATATAACATAAGCCTTCAGAATATCCTTCTGAGTAGAAATTATTTAGGAGACTACTTTTCCCATTGTTAGAATTATGGAACCTCTTGATTTGGTTTATCTTCTCCTGAGTTTATAGGTTCTGCAAATTATTTCTTTCATTAAATCAAGCCTGATTTTTAAATTAAACTGTAAACTTGGAATTTTTATTAGAAATTTGAAACATCAACAATGATTACAAACTATATGCGCCTTGCTCAGATTTCTGAGTGAATTTGTTACAAAATTTATTTGTTAAAAGAGACGGATGAATTGAATTATATAATTCAAGGATTCATTTTGGGTCCTATTTAAACTAGAATCACTACTGCTTAAGTCTAAATCTCAAAAACTCAGAAATAAAAGCCAGAGCAAAGTAAAATACAGAGAACAAAAGAGTGCAGCTAGTCATATAGGCAAAAAAATTCCGTTGAACTAATGGATTTTACAAAATAAGGAAGCTGATTTTTTTTCAGCAAACATAAATATAAGATATCTGCTGAACATATAACATTATTCTCTTACTGATATGAATGAAAAAAATGTTCACAGGCAATTACAATTTTTTCTTTATTGAACTCCACAGAATAGTTTATGTTGGAAACAACTTTTAAAGATCGTCTAGTCCAACTGCTCTGCCATAGGCAGCAACATCTTTCGCTAGATCAGGTTGCCCAAATCCCTCTACACCTCAGCAGTAATGTGACATGCACAGCTTCTCTGGACAGCTTATTCGAGTGTCTCATTACTTCTCATTGTAAAAAAAAATTCTTTAATATCTCCAAACTTCAAAAACATTATCCTATGTCTTATCACTTGGTAAAAAGTTTCTCAAATTTATTAAATGCCAATAGGTATTAAAGTAGTTGTTAATGTGGACTTCAGCACAAGTAAAACAGATCTAGATATAACACATTTTAAATAAAGCCTCGGGAAGCTACAGAGAATGGTTGTAACTAACTAAAATTCAAATTTCTTTTTCTTGTAAACACATGTATCCCAGCTCAGAAATATCTTCACTTTTGAGCTGAATAAAGTAATTCCAGCATGGAGATTTCACAAATGATAATTTTCAAAGTTTTTAGAAAGTTTAGTCAATGAGTGAGTTACCAAGGCAGAAATCAATGCGCATAAATATCTCGAACCACAGAAATAAGAGAAGAAGTAAATATATTCAAGCCTTCATTATTTTTACTCCAAAATATGTTCTACACTGTCAAGAACTGTTTAGCTGGTGGTTTTTATTTCATTTTAAATGAAGTTGCCATACACCTAAGAAGAAAGTCCAGCTTCTGTTCCAAGGATCTGTAATATTTCTAAAATCAGTATCCATTTGCTGTCAGTATTTCTGCTCTGTTATAAGGTGTTAACCAGCTACTCAAACATGGAGAAATTACTGGTATGAGGGAGATTTGTGCTGCTGTATGTAGCCATGGAAATGTAAGTATATGACTTAACCCTGAGAAATGTAAAGCCTAAAAATTGAAGTCAGTGAGGTTTTCTCTATATTCTGAAGTTAATGTGAATAAAGGAAGTAACATCTAAGACAAAGTATTTCGGTGACAGCCTGATTTAAAATCAGAGAAACAGAATCCATTTCTTCCAGAAAGACAAGATATTTGTCCTCTTGACAAAAGCATTCAGAAATATTTTCCTTCATTATGAATGAAAATAATTACAGTTTATTCCATTGAATTAAAAATGGTTGTTCAGTGTAGCCATTACTGCAGCCAAATTAAATCAATGCATGACATTTGAAAGGAGAGTAATACATAATATTTCACTCCTTGAGCCAGACTGGATGGGTTGTTGGCTAGGCCTTTGCCCATGACAGAGGGGTTGGAACTAGATGGTCTTTAAGGTCCCTTCTAATCTAAACAATTCTATGATTCCATTATCACAGATTTCATGCCACATTCTGAAGTATCTCTGGTTAAATTGCTACTGAAGATGAGGCCATTGCATGCTGAATATTATTGCATTGATCAATGCTTAAAACTTTGACCTAAGCAAGTTTTTAATTAGTCTGACAGAAACAGAAGTCTGTCTTTGCCTACAGTGACAGCCCACACATGACAGAAACAAATTAACAGTCAGACAGTAGTGATTATGCTTGATATTAGATGAATTTTCATGTGTAAATGAAAGGTATAAGGAGTCTGCATCTCTAAGCAACACAGAGCTGAATTGTGTGTTGATAAGTTTCTGAACTGTGAATTTCCAGGTTCTTTACAAATTTTTTCCTGGATCTTTTACAAGGGCAGTGGACTTCACAGTGCAAAATGGACCTCCAAAATCTGTAACAAGTCTAGATGGTCAGAACCACAACAATGAGACAGACTGTCTAAATATACAAGTTAAATTCTTTGAAATTGATAAGTGTCCTAGTAATTGTCTAATATATGTATATATTAGAAATATGGAAACAACACAAGTAGGACAGATTCTACCACTACTTTTTCAAATATGAATAACATTTATTTTCCTCAAAATGCATTAAAAGTAGAGTATACATGAACCTCACCCAAAAATACAAACCAGCTAATATAATATGAAGCATTTTCTAACCAGGGACCTTAACAATTTGAAAACTTTTGGTGTTTCTTAAACCAACTAAAGCATCTCTGATATCCTCTCTGATCACAGTCTAGCACCACTTCTTTGGTGAATGAAAAATATTTTATCTATCAAAAGATAGATAAAGAAAGATATCAAAAGAAAGAAAGGAAGTAAATGGAAGAAAAGAATTAAATCTAGGAAGGAAAAGAGAGCAGGTGGGAGAAAGGAAATAATTTTTAAAAAATCTGGCAAAAGAAAATCATGATACTGAAACTTAAAAGGAGTTCACTTACCCCACACTACTGCCCAAAGAAGTGCATATCAGATCCAGTATCAGGCTCTGAGAAATTTCTGACAAGAAGCGTACCTGTCATGCTTTAATTGATTCTGTGCCTAGGGAACCCTAGAAGGCAGTAGGCACCTGCCAGCTTCCATATCAGCTGACTGGTCATTGATTCCTTAAAGAGGTTATCTAAAGAAGGAGGTACTTTTGAAAATCCATGTCTTGATGACATGGCAACTTTCAATACCTGCACAGGTAAACTGCACATCTGTACTCTTTTTAGTATATCAGTATGACTGAGTAAAACAAACTTTTCACAGATGCTTTCCCTAGAAATATTTCAACAACAGAAGCTTTTTAATTTGTTTACACCTCTGGTCTGTATGCAGTATCACAAGCAAAGCTGCATGCACCATTCACACAATTTCCCCTGTGAGGCAGCTTTCCCTGCAAAAACACAGTTTTTCCTCAGCAAAGCTTTTGGTCAAGACTGGGGACATCACTTCTTGTCATGAATCTTAAGCAACAGAAGTCTACAGCAAAAAGCTTAGACAGTTATATGTTATTATAATTGGTTTCCACTTTTCTGCAATGTCATCAAATTGCATTTTCTAAGCTGATTTAGGGCATCACTTAGCTTGAAGTTGTGAGAGAAACATGTTATTTAAGATTTACATCACTGAAAGTGTTAGCTGCAATTACGTATAATCAGTGGAAAGGGAGTGAAGCAGGTTATCACCAGGGGAAAAGGGTACAGAAACAGTTGTGAAAAGTTGCTGTAAGAGGTTAAGAATTTTTTTTAACAGTATAACAGCTCCAGCATCAGAGCATCATAAATGTGGGAAATGGAGCATTGGTACTTCAACAACAGCAGACATTTTACACACAGACTTGACTTAAGCCACTTAAGTACTGTGATTTTTCTACAGTTTCTAGATGAGCTGGAACAAATAACTAAAAGTTTAAGTTCAATTTTTGTGAACTTTTGTGATTTTTTTCCTTTTAAATTTGTGACTCTATGTGATTGAGTGTACTTGCTTGTGTGAGGATAGGAGATATATTCCCGTAGGTATCAAATGTAAATCAGGGGCTTCTATTTGGGCTTTTGACTCGGTTAGTGAGAAGTCCCTGGCATTTCTTTCCTCTTGTTTTGCCACCTTGGTTTTGCCAGGTGCTTGAAGGCTGAGGAATATGGAGGAGAAAGAACAGCACGCAGCCCATGGGCCTGGCACAAGTCCTCCCACTTTGCAAGGCCAGGGAGAATCTTTTTCCCTGTAATGTCTAAGGAAAGATTGTGAGAGTGAGGGTTTGTCCCCCCCTGCCAGAGCAGCCACAGTCATAGGCTGGGTTCATCTAGCCTCACCGGCCACCTTACTTATGACAGCTTCAAGTGAGAAAGCTCTTTACTAGATGCATGTGGTTCAAAGAAAAAGCAGAGTAGATAGCTCAAAAAATATAGAAGCTCAGATGAGTCTGCCACTGGATGACTAGAAGCAGCTTCCCTTGATTAATTTTTTTTTAATACATTTTTTACTCTTACTCTGCAGCTGAATTTTCCTCAGGGCATCTTTTGTCTTCATGGTGGAGAGACATTAAAGAACCCTTGGAGTCTGCTGTGGTTTCTATTGGTTCTCCAGATGTATCTCCTCAGGAGGCCTTTTGTCTGCACCGGTACAGGATTGCTGAGCTTCTGAACCTCTGCTCTTTGGTAACACTCAGCAAAATCTCCTTCCCACACCAAAGGCTCGCATGGCTCGTGAGCCAAGGTACATTATCACATGGTTCCCCCTTCAGATAGCTCTGTTATTGTTTAGGACTGCATATGGAGCTTTAGTTCTGATCGTTAGGATTTTATAGTCTGTCTTTTGTCAGTTTAGTCTGGTAATGTGTACATTGCTCAAGTACCTCTTAAGGTGTCACACTATCCTGGAGCCATGTGATGTCCCATTTGTTTAGAGGTAGCCTTTCTGGCTTCGGTAAAACTCTTTAGGAAATGTCTGTTTTAAAATGTCTTTATATAAATTGAGCTTCTCTTGTAGACTTATTCAGTGAATAGACTTAATTAAATTATTTACCCTAACCTTTGTAGCATGAGTTTTGTTTGAGGGGGAAAAGTAAGGAAAAAATTTAATACATGCACCCAAAGCTTCTTATTGTCCATAAATTTTCAAAAATTTACAGCAACACACAACAAGAAACAGCCAACTTTTTTAATTCCTCAGAAGAGAAAGGAGTACAAGAGCATTTGGCTCAGGATCTGCAACACTCCTGTCATTACCAAAACCAAAGAAAAATCTTACAAAGAGCTTCATAGTTTCTCTTCATTTCTTCCCCAGTGTTTCTACCATGAGGTTTCTCCTAATATATGATATAAATTTTCCTTGCTATGTAACTCTCTTTACTGTATTATTGAACTGCCTGTTCTGTTATTCTTTGCAGATTCTTTCATTTGGTTCTTCCAGATGAGTCCCAAGTAATGGATATATTACTTCTGAGCTCTCTGCAAGCTTTCACTAGACAAAAAGACTGGAACTGCAATCATAGTCCTGTGATTAAAGAATTTGCTTGGGGGAAAGAAAGTAGGGCTCAACATGTGGAATTATCACAGATCCTGCAATGCTGATGGTAAACTGCATAGTTCCATATTCAAAAGTTTAGGTTCTCAGTAAAAAGCTTCTTGTTCCATTCATCTACAAGCCTAACCTCTCTTCTACATTTCCTCTTTCATGCTGGATATTTGGCTGAGAGAATGCTTTTCAAGTTAAGATATGCAGTGAAATTAGAGGGGGAAGAAAGTTACTGCTGTTGATGAGACTTAAATATGAGACAGAAGCCAAGCCATTATCAGTTATGTCAACAGTGATTTAATCTTAAGCCTTTGCAGACCTAAAATTCAGGCATCTGAGGAACTGCAGCATTGAAAAACATGGTGCTGATAGAGTCTGGGCACCTCCAAAGATTAAGCAGGAGCTTTCAAGAGCTTGGTTTGAGGTTCTTAGATTCTGAGATCACTTAAAGACATCATCACCTTCCTCAATCCAGGCCTTGTGATAACTGTCTTCCAGTGAGTGAATGGAAAGGGATTTGAAAATACCTACTCTCTCAAGTACCTGTTAAGTGAGGTAATAGCACTTGAATATTTCATGGAGTCGGAAGCAGAGTATCATCATAGAAGATGAGAAAAACTTGGATTTTGTCTCTTTCACAATGAAAAAGCTTTTATAGGCTTTTCTCATATCTATTTTATTAATTGGTTAAACAGCCTAATCTCCAGACTTGGCATATAAGCAAAGAAAATAAAGCTAAACTGCCTTTTTTTGTAGATGTGAGGTTGTCAGTAGGAAAACTGGGGTGTATATGGACATTATAGTTTCAGGAACAGGTATCATTTGAATAGAATGGTTTTGAAGTTTTTGAATTTAGTCTTGTTAATGTTGCAATGAGTCATTTTATAAATATTTGGCACATATTTTTACATTACATATTCTGAAATATATGACCTGCTTTGAAATTTGAGATGATGTTAAAAGCAGTGTAAAGTTCAGTGAAAATAAAAGCATAGGTTTCAATAAAACACTGAGGAGCTTAAGTTTTTATGAAAACAGTAGAAATTTTTTTATTGCTGATAGGAAAAACTGAGTTTAAATTTTTAACTAGTCTTAATGAAATGTCTGGCACTTCCATCCTGTAATTACCACAATCTCCTTCATACTGACCTCTTCACAACCCTGTATGTGGTTCCAACTAGAATTCAGATGTATGCTTCCATCAGAAAAAAATCCCAAACAGCTGGAGAGAGAGAGCAACTCATGCAGTTTCCATCCTTAGAAACTGGTTGATCTGGGATTCAGAATAAATACCTAGAGAAGTCACTGCTCTGAGTTCAAGAAATGTTGTTGGACTATTATCTCCTGAATTTCTCTAGAAATCTTCCTTGAATGCTGCACCCACATTGTTTTGAATATAGCAGAAGAGGTTTTTCACACAAGAAGTAAGAAAATACTCAAAATGCTATTTACAACATTTATAAATGTAATTTTTATAAATTATTTTTGCTATCATATTTCTGCTTCTTTAGCTCTCTTTTGTCCATCTTCTCCCATCATCCATTTTGTATGAGCTCTGATTTTCATCAGAGTTTCCGTGAGCTTGTAACATGCCTTGGTGTCAGCTCCCAAAGAGCAAGAGAAGATGAACATTTCACTCTTAAAAAAGGATGTTGAGAACTGCAGCTAACAAATTCCATGCAAACTAACTAATGCAAAAATGGATACAACTTAAGTTACAGAAACAAAAATGTATATGATGTAACAGGGAAAAATTAACATAATTTTTTAAAAAGAAAACTAGATTTTGTATATCTCTTGCTTAAAAGACACAAATAAATGGACAATATCCATTTAGTACCCACATTTTCACAAATGCTTATCACAAGTTCAATTAGCAAATTCTCTTTAAGATCTATGACCGCAAAATCATTAAAAGATTCTATAATTCTGATTGAATAGCATATAAGGAGATTGTTAATGGAGGAAGAAAAAATCTTTCTACTCAATAATGAAGTAAAAGTTTGAATTAAATAATGAATTAAATAATGAAGTAAAAGTTTGAAGTAAAAGAGCAAGACCTGAAAATCATGATTGAGTCTAGTACTCTGAAAACATATGCTCAACATTGATTCAGAGAAACAAGTAAAATATTGGAAAAATGTTGAGATAATACAATATGTTACTGTATTTCTGTATAAAATTTTAGCTGAGAGGTTCTGAGATAGGATGTGAGAGCTAGTATTTTAGGAAGTTACATTAATGTGTAATAGAATAGATTACAAATTTCAGTGCAATGTAGTTCTTTCAACACTAAAAAGTCAAACACATTCAAGTAAAAAAAAACCCAATGGGTTTCTCAGTCTGCAGGTGAAAAAATACTGTAAATGAACCTAAGCCTGATGAAAAAGTATTGTGCTGTCTAGATGAGGTGATTGATGTAGGGTTTTCTTTTTTTTATAGGGCTACTTGTTTAGTAAATTTTCAGCTGGGTCAGTTCTTTTCTTTGATTTTACTTGCCACATAACCTCACCAGCACCAAGACAGGTAAGGGGATGGATATGTACAGTAGAGGGCAGGGTTGACTAGCATCTTCATCAATAAGGCTTCAACTCAAATAATTTAAATTTATCATTAGATACGGCTCCCTAACACAGGTGCTTGCTCAAATTTTGCTTTGCTGGTAACTGCTTCTCTGCAGCAGTGAATTTAGAAGCCTTCCTAAATCTACCTGTTTATAAATATCCTATAGAATGTACTAATCCAGCCCTGTTGAGGTGATATATAAAGCCCACAAAATGTAGTACCTGAGATAGTCCACTTAGACATTACTTCCTGTTTCAGTAAGACTGCTATAATTTCAGGAAGAAGTCTGATTTGTCTTCAAGGAACAGCATTCAGCATAGAGAATATTCAATGTCTAAATCTTTCATTGCATTTTTGTGGACTTTTAGATTAGTGAAAGGGTAGAGGAGAAGCTCTTGTAGGCAGTAACTCTGAATGACTGCTGATGTCACAAAAGTGGTCCCTAGAACAGCTGATGTCTCAGCTGGTCTGATAGCAATCAAGAATTTTAATAGTATTAACCATATGTGGGCCTGCCTGAGGAAAGAGCTTTTTGTATTTCTGCTCCCTTTATAAGATATTGCTCAATGATTTTCTGCTGGATAGTCTTCATCATGTGAAATCCCGTTTAATCTCCCTTGAACAGCACTTAATAGGAAAGTCACCGAGTGACAAATCAAGGAGTGATTTCTGCAATCAGAAAGGATATATATACATGTGAGTAGATTTATTACATGAATGAGGGTTCAAGGAAAAGGCCATAAACATGTCCAAAATTTTGTCATTTTTCAAAAGTCAGCAGTAAAGGAAATGCTAGAATAAAAAATTATCTCTGTTTTTACTTGCTTTTGCAGTGTACCTCTTGAAATGAAACAAAGAACAACAATTCAGATTTTCTTCTGACATTTATTTCCTGTGTATTCTTACTTATTTCTACTAGAAATTAAAATCATAAAAGTAAAACCACATGATTCACCCAGATCTGGACACTGCACCTGTTGCATTCTTAACCTACATAAAATACAATGGAAAGGAAAGGCAATGAGTCACTCCTTCTGGTCTTTGATCAAAGCATGACATGCATTTTCCACAAGTGTAACTGTGTGAGTCCTTGGGCAAGACACTTCATGAGTTATTCCATTGGAAGCTTGTAGATGAATACTGGAAATCTTAGAGTGCAATCCTTCCTTCTTCACAGCTGCAAAGTCTCACCGGAAAAAGTTACAGGACAAGTCATCTGCACAGACATTACACAGCTTCTGCAGAAGTCCTGACTTTCTATATGCATCCTGATAATACACATGAAACAAAGGCTTTTTACTCTTATGACATTTACCTGTTTCCATGTTGATGCATGTACTCCAGTTATTCCCTTCCCTTTTTCAGCAAAAATCCAAGAGGCTGGCAGTAGCTCAGTGTGGGCCCTGTTGCCCTTGCATGTTGCTGGGACCTCAAAAAGACACTATTTAAAATCCTGAAGCAGTAAGTCCTGAATCACTGAAATCATAGCTAATGGAAAAGATAATTTCACTTAAAAAATAACTTTTTGCTATAATTATTATTGCTTGTTATTTATTGCTGATTTGTTAAGGTTACTTTTTCATTTTTTCTCTTTTTTCCATTAAATATAGTTTATCCAGTCATTATCACAACTCCATAACTATTTGCTTCACAGTTAAAACCATTGCCAATTAAACAAAGAAACTACCTAACATGACAACAAAACAAGAAAAAGGAAGGGTACTTCCTCATATGTTACTGAATTTAATTTTAGCTTAGTAAAATCTTGCCATACACGAGTGGCCCCATGGTAATTCTTTTTTCCAAAACATAGTTTGGGGAACAGTGAAACACTATATTTTGTTGGCAAACAGTTACAAGAATTTAAACCTTTAATCAAGCTCTACTAAATGTTTCAGCTTATAAATTGTTTATGAGTTAACTAGGATTTTCCACACAAATCTGTTTCACTTCAATAATATTCTGGAACTTTTTGACACAGCATTCTGTCCAGTACAGTCTTCTACTGTTCAGATCTTGCAATGTTACGGTCTTATCAAAATTAGTCTCACAGAAAAGCTTAAATAATGCTCAAGTATAAGCTAGTGCTGCTAATGCTGAATAAAAAAATGTTCCCCGGAGGTCTTCCTTCTTGCTCCTATTACATGTCACAAGGAAGAAAAGCAGGCACTGATTTACCTTCCTGACAGCTGCCCATGGAAAACCTGTTTCACTTTGCCAGCCCCAAGTAAGGAATCCTGGTTTTGCTCTTAAACCTTATACAGCTGCAGCTACGTGGTAGCCCTGAGCCCCATGACCATCCAGTGGGATTAATCTGCTGTACTAATGACAGGACAGTCTGATGGGTCAGAGCACTTTATCATGTTATTAAGAGCTCAGGGTACATGCTTGGACACATAATACCAATAGAGGGAAATCGCATTCAGTCACCCTCCTGACAAAAAGTGGTGAAACAACCTGTGGCAAAACACTTTGATGAGCATTCCTGCCCTCTCGTGGCAAAACTGTAAAATTTACTTAATACATGTCACACACACTTGTCAAGAAGACAAAAAAGAAAAAAAAAAAGAAAATTATAAAATATTGATTCTTTCATACTCCTTCACATACCTGTTGGTGTCCAAATTTCAAGAGGCCTTTCTATCCTTCAGCTTTTTCCTGCACAAATGAGATTCTTACAGAAACTTTAAAATCTAGTTAAAAAATACTACAAGATCCCTCAACAGGTCAAAGTCTGCCCTCTTGAAGTCCAGAGTAGTGAGCTTGCTGTGCCCCTTCATGGATGCTCTGTGGATAATAAACTCCATAATTTCGTGGTCCCTTCATACAAGGCTGCCCTTTAGCACCATGTCTCTCACTAGGCCCTCGTCATTGTTGAGAACAAGGTCCAGCATGGCTCCTCTTCTTGTGGGTTCCTGTACCATTTGAAAGAGGAAGTTGTACCATTTGAAAGAGGATCCTTTTAACAATCAGAATAAGATGATGAAATCAAGAAAGGAAAGTTTTAGGGATGTAATTATACCACTTCTAAGGTGCTACCTAGCAGCAACATACATTTCATTATGCACTACTGCTCTTTATATATAAAATAATTCAGTAACTCTCTGAATAACAAAGCTGCAGGGAATTCTTGTGTTTGTGAATATCTTGTGAAAAGATAATAATGTTTTTTTGACACCTCGAGAAAATGGTACTTTTTTTGTTTGAGGTTCAATACACTGCCACATCTGCACTTCAGATGTATAACTTACACAGTATTAGCTCACAGTCTTGACAAGGACTGAATCGTGGTCATATTCCATCTGTATCAACTTTTGTCATGTGTTGTGTCAAATGCAAATTCAGACTTAGGTAGACCCAACAAAGGCTGGGTAGTAGCTGGATTAATTTACTTACTATGAAGGCTCTTCTTAGATCTTTTCACAGTAAAGAAAAACCTGAAGAAAGTTTATTCCTGCACACATTCAAGAGAAAGTGCAGATATGCAAGAATTAGCAAATCAAATGTTAGCACCACATGTAAAGTATTACAGGAGTGGATAAGAACAGGAATCAGCTATCACCAGATCCATCTTCATTTCTCAAAATCCTGTAATTCCTTTTTCTTATTATTTTTTTCCTTTTATAAGAAAGTAGCAGCCTCTACAAAAATGGGATCAATCCTGTTGCATGTTAGAAAGAAAAAGTGGCTTCATTTATTGTCTCAAAGAAGAAAAAAAAAAACTATGAAAAATATTCTGCTTAGCAGAAAATGTGAAAAGACGCACATCAAAGAAACTGACTATAGAGACAGATGTACATACAGCAAGGAAGAACACAAATTCTTCCAAATTTGTTGTTGTGTCCAGCATAAATCTGTAACACACAGATCAGGCTTTTCTTTGAAGGGAATGTATTTAGGCATCTGTATCCAAATGTTGATTCTTTAATAAAAACTCCAGGGCCAAGATTTTCAAAAAGGACAAATGATTTTGAGACCCCAAGTCCAAACACTTCAAACAAATTCTATGCTCAGTCCCAAAAAATTACCAGGTGGGTATGCTGGAAGTGACTCCTTATGAAAGGCATGAGCCACTTCTGCACTTGATTTATTTTCGACAACTTGGAGCAGCTTTACTACCCCTGTAGTATAAAAACAAACTTTGTGAGGAGAGTATAATGAAAAAGTATATTGAGTGATTTGACTGGCGAGTACAATAAAATTCCCATAGGAGTGTAGATCTTTATATAGCCCACCTAACTTTGGCTGCTAAGATCTGCACTAGAAGCCTATTCAGCTAAAGTTCTCTTCATTGTTGATGAAAAGTGGTAGATGTCTCCAGACAGTGATTCAGATGGTAAGCTAAGTTGCCTTTTTTAAATTTATCTTTCCTGTTAATGGTGAAATATTTCCTTGATCCTTTCTCTCCAGTTTCTGGACTTAACCTGAATCTTCTAACTGAGATGTGGGCACATTTGCATATTGTTTAAATGTCCAGACAATAACCTTGCATTTCTTAGTTGTCAGACCTTTTAGTATGTGAACTTGTATAAAAGTCCATGTATCACAAGGTGAAAACCATTTCCTTATAGGCAGTAGTTGCTACAGCAACAAGGCTCCAATGATGGATAAGCAATTAATAGGAGCTGGGTTGAATTTGGTCTTTTGTGAGCTGAATGATTGTGTAGAAATAGGTATCAGGCCATTGAAACTCTGTGTTTTTATCTTACCTGTGTAAGATGAAAATATGTTCTTTTTCATAGAATAAGCAAAGAATAATTTGCATTACTTAATATATATCTGTCTTAAAGTAGTAGCCATTAAAATTAATCAAGGTGGTCTAATATTTTGGGAATTACAATCAAATTGCCAGGTCTCAAGAACCAGCACTCTGCCAAAAACAGTCTCTGTTTAAAGACAATAAGACAAAGAAAATATCACAATTAAGTGGTAAGTGCCTGAGCCTTAGAGTCTAAACACTCATTAATGCAAACAGGCTTACTGGCTTTCAAATGATGGAAATATGCAGGGTTTAGTTCCAAGGAATAGTCAGTTGCTCCGTGACTGGAGCACTCACTGGGATAAAGTTGCTTGATGGAAATAAAAATCATTAGGAGCTGGGAAATCTGGCAGCCCAGCTGGGGCAAGAATGCTGCAACTTCACATGAGTGCAGGACCAGCTGACAGTGAGTCTGTGTGTACCACAGGTACATGTGCGCACAGACACACACAGAATGGGTGCCTCAGCAGATCCCAGGATCTCTCCACCTTTTGGCCAGGCCAGACATTCCCTGTCTCCCAGTAGACCTACAGATGTCTATTCCCAACAACACATTTTGGTCCCCACACCATGGTGCCCCACTTGACAGATGGTCCAGCTTTATGGTGGCCAGGGTCATGAACTGAAAGAGCTTCCTTGTCATGGCCCATGCTGACACCATGGACACCTGGGATTCCCATTGCTGGTCCAACCTATACACACATGTACACAACCTCACACCCAGGAAAATCACTAGAAATTGAAGTTAGTGAGAAGCTGGGACAGACTGCACTGGGCAGATGCAGGCATACCAGAAAGGTGCCCTGACCTATGCCTGACAGCTACTTTTCTCACCTTCTGTCTTTATTTTCACACACTTGTTCCTTTCCAAACCACCTCAATCCATCAATCTCCCCAGCTTCATTGCTTCCTCTAAGCATCCTACATTAATTCCTTTGCAATCCTGAAATGATCTTCCCCTCACTCCAAAGGGAACTCTGCACCCCAGACAGTGTCCCTGGTCTATGGAGTGGCCAGGAAGAGCAAGGAAGGAGGTGCTCTTCTGCACTCCTTCGTAGTGGAATGGGGGCACTTCTTGTCACATAAAGCAAAAGAAAGTTCAAGGGACTTCAGTCAAATTTGACAGCATCTAATGAAAACGTTTTAGCCACTGTACTACTGAGTATTCAGGGTCATCCTCTGAATTTTCTCACCACGCCCAAAAACTGTTTCAACAAATATTTTATGGAATTTGTATGTTCTAGGGGAAAAAACTCAAACATTTTAATGAATTCTCTTGCCAATGAATTTTTAGCCAGATATCACTGAACAGCTCTGATCTTGCATCTCCCAGCTTCAGTGATCAGAACGTGACTTATAACAACATTATGGCCTGTAAAAACTTGGCTATCTTGAGGCCTCCAAAGTTAAGTTCCTTAGTGGCAAGGAGCTTTGAGAGGTGTTTGTCATCTTCTGTGTGTACATCTGCACAGATGGCTTTAGTGAAATAGTTCATTCTACTCTAGATTTTAAACTTCATTGATAAAACCAACATATGAAGAAGCTGAAGAGAAACATTTCTGTTAGGAAACACATGGTTTTAAGTATAGGTCTTGTTATCTATTCTCTAGACATACATTTTTTCACAATAGTTTATAAACTGTTTGTTTGCTTATATTAACTTGTTTTCATTCTCTTCTTGGTACAAAACCTACTGGTTTAAAGCCATAAGTTTTGCTCATGGTCCATGGAACTTATAACTAGAAATAAGAAACATGCTTCCAGTAATTAGATCTACATTTGGTCAATATCTTCTCATTGAGCACTACAGTCTCTCCCCTAGTAACTTCTTGCTGTGACTTATTACAGTAGTGTTATGGTAGTTCCTAGCAGGGACAAAAAGGACCCTAGTTGGGGTTTTGTGAGTCTTTATAGAAAGACAGCAAAAGCAAAATGTTTAGTTTGCAGGCCTTTGATTTTAAAGGAAAATTAAACAAAACAAAAGCAGTTTTCTATGGAACACACACAGTTATTACAAAGAAAAAGAATGTTTGGCCAAACCCCAAATTTTCCATTGAAAATGTTTCCATACAAAATATTAAAATAACCATAATATATAGTAAAAAAGAAAATTAGTAGAATTTATTGTTTCAGGCTATTGCCTCACAGTCACTCCCATATTGAATCATACACAAAGAAGAGGCTGCCAGCAAGACTGTAGTGATAATTTTCCTTGTCCTTTGCAGAATCAGGAAGGAAACAGTGAAGAGATGTTTTCTAGGTTATAATTCTCAAACAAGTTAAAAAAATATACTCCTGCTAAGTGTATTGAAATAAATATCATTAACAAGATACTTTGCCAAGAAACTGCTGCCAGCCTTTAATGCAGACATCTGCAAAAGATAATCGAGCTTAGATAAAATTTTTAGAATATTAATTCACTGAATAAGCTTGGCTTCTCAAATTATATAATTTAAAAAGGAAAGACAAATGTAGGATGATTATAGTATACCTTACACTGCTTAATGAGATGGAGAATTAGCTCAAATTCAGATGTGTCATATTTGGTAAATCAATAGATTATTAACTTCAATGCAGTAAAGGCATTGTTAGTTTCCAAGATAATGGTTAGAAAACTAGTGAAATAATAATCTGTACATTACAAGTTCAAAATAAAAACAATGACCTGTGTGTGTATGTAAGTGGATGAGGTGAACAGTGAAAAACAGCAAAAAGAGTGGAGAAGAGAAAGAGTAAGGATGCACACAAGCAATCGTTTATAAAGATATCACACAGAAAGCAGTTGAAGCATCACCATAAACTATGTGGTTTCTACTTGTCACTGGCTAAAACTCAAAACCTAAATATTTGTGCCATGAGGGATGGGACTCCATTCCAGGCAGTAGTTCGTTGCTCTCTTCTTTGATCTTAATAAATAAAATCTTTCAGAAATTAGGGGAAATAATGGGAAGTCTCAAGACAATAAATCAAAGGGCTACAGATACATGTTTCTGTTACAGACCAATGAGACAACAAACAGGGAGTGAAATAAAGCCAGGTTAGTTCATTACATTTTATGTACTTGGGATCAACAGAGATTATTCAGAGATTCCTTGAAGTGCTTTTGTTCCACGTTTATGCTAGTTCATTTTGTAAATACCCTATTAAGAGATACCTTGTTCTGTAGAAGGAATCTCAAAGAGAAAATTTTTCTTTGCAGAAGGATGTTTGAAAAAATTTAATGTAAAAATTGGTCTTGAATATAACAGTTTTACTAAAAAACTACTTTATATCAATATGAAAATGCCAATGAAATTTTGCACATTAAAATGGTATAAGTAGTATAGGAACATGTGCAGTTAGATGCCGAGGTGAGATCTTTGAACCAATATGTTTTCATTTAGGTATTTCAAATAACACTCAGTTCTCTCGCTGACTTTACTCTAGGCATGTTTACAGCTGCATAACGCACATTCCAAAATATTCAGGAGAAGGTTAGAGAACTTCAAAATGGACAGAATCTCTATTAGATGGAAATATTTTTATAAAGGATACTGTTTCCATGTTTTACCTAACTAAGAGGGCTGTTGAGAATGGGAGAGGAGATCATGCTCTCAGAAGCTCTGTTTCTTAGGCTGACTCTGACAATTTTTTGATTTAAAGAGGGGAGTTCAGGTGCCTTTTTTATCTGGAAAGAGGCACTGATTCAGGAAGAAAAAGAGCTACCTAAAGCCTTTTCTGGAAGATCATACTGATTTTAAAGCAAAATGTTTTCAAACATTGTTGTTGTTTTCCTTTTTCTAAATAAGAGGGTTACTTTAGCTATTCTGAGTGTACTAAACAGTCTCAAAAATATTTGGTGAGTGTACTTAAGATACAACAGGAATTCCCTTTCTGCAAGGAAACACAGTAAGCAACAGCAAAACCAGATAATTCTGAAGGATTAAGTAACTAAAAGCAGAAAATTCATAAAAGTCTTGAAAAAAAATTTTGAGTATCTTTTGAAATAAGAATTGGTGCATGATGACTGTAGTGATCAATCCAAAATGAGGTCAACTATAACTGACATACATTTATTCTCTGTAGATGCAGCAGGCAAGAAAGTCGCAAACATTTTATTACCTCTCTCCCAGGTTATAAAGTTTTAATTTTTAATAATTTTTCTTATTGACATCTGACCCTGTTCTACTATATCAGAAGAAAGACTATTGTGATTATAGGATCTTAGTACAAAGGACTATACATTGTAGCTCTTGTAAAGATGCTTTCTCCTCCCAAACAGCAAGATTCTATTCAGCATATCTTTCTCCATGCTGCCTGTGCCAGTAATATAAATGAGCTTTCTATCCTGCAGAGCAAACACAGCTAGGAAGCTGCAAATTTTGTTCCATCTTGTATATCATCAACAGAACTGTTTAATAACTTTCAGCTGGATGCACCTGTGCAATTCTGTTGAGGGAAATAAGATGATGCCATCCATGGAGAGCTTAATTTGGAATTTAGTGTTACCCAGATGTAGCTGGAAGCTCATTTGCTTTGCAAAACATTTATATCTAGCAATGATAAGAGACAAGAAAACACCCTAGAACATGTAGTTTAATTATAAGGAATGTAGAAAATATAGTCAGTAAAAAACAAGTCAGAGCCAAACAAGAAACAAAAAAAATCCCTTCCTATTTTATTTGTAAACTAAACACACTTGATACAGAAATTCCTGAGAGATAGTGATGTGGAACTCACAATGCTGTTAGCACAGGGATTTTTCAGTGTAGGACTCCACATTAAAAAGTCAAAAGCCATGGGCTAAACTATTGATTAAAATGTAGGCATTTTTTTCCAACACTATGAAAACACTTCTATTCAAAGTTCGAAATTTAAATTGGGGGAAGTTTTGATGAATCCAACATGATTGTAACAAAACACTAGAATTAATGTTATCTTAATTTTGGTATGAAAATAGCTGCTACAAAGCCTTAGAAACATTTATAGAAACATCTAATTTAGGGCCTTGGTTTAGGGTGAATTTTACCTGAAAATTAGCTACATCACAACCTGTGTGCTCTTGTGAGTTACCACTCCAGAGCCTTAGACTAAAGAAAACTGGCTCTTCCAAACTGCCTACATAGTTATGATTGTTAGTTCCTTAGTGTTGTACTGTGGATAATATATGATCAAAGGATTTAATTTGTCTGGATCTGTCTGATGAAGCAGATGCACAGCTTCTGTAAGGTCTACATTGCAGATAATCTCAGAGTTAAATCTATAAAGCCAAATATTTGCCTTGAAGCTGCTCATGAATACACTCATAGATATTTATATAAAATTAAGCATTAGTAATTTTCAGGAAGAAAGGCAAGTATTTTGACAATATGTTTCATGTATCCCTTAGGAGATTTTAAAGTTAGATGATAAAAATACGTTTGCACATATCTAGTAGCAGAACGACCTAAATTTTCATAATTAAGATTTGCATTATAGCTATAGCTATAGACCATTATACCAATATGCTGTCAACATTGTTCCATCTTTCGGTCTATAAGACAGTTCTCCTATGACATTTGCATGTATGACACCAGTTCTTCAGGTTAAATACATTATCTACAATCACATTTGACAGAATTCTCAAGGCATTTCACATAATATGAAATATTCTATTGCTTTGGTGAGTTTTCATCAGATGAAAAATATCTCATTCCCAAATAATAATGATTATTACTTATGTATATCCATCTATATATTCTGGGTCTTTACAAAAAAGTGTGAAGTAATAGTCCTGAGGCTGAAAATTTGGTTGAAATACTTTTCAATGTGTTTTGCTTATATATTACTTTTCACCTGCCTTTTGTGCAAAAGAGGTTGTTACGTCTTCTCTTGCTGTGTTAGATTTGTTTTATTATGAACTTTTTATACGCTCTGACCCTTTTAATTAAGGCTTCCTTCAGACTGGATAGACAACCTGATATTTTTATCACTTGTTTCTTGTAGTATAAGCATTTGCTTTCTGCCTAGCAAAACCAGACTTGATTGACTGTACAGAAACTGTGCAGAGATATCAGTGTTGTTATATCTCTAATCCTTAAGGCTCCAGCTTCTGGAGTCCTGTAACAACAGATTTGGCCAAAATCTATAGACTTCCTATGCAAACAAACAAAAAGAATAGCGCAGTGGAAATCACTTTCTTTTCCCAAATAAACCCAAATACAATGCAAAAGAATTTGGGGGGAATATTCTGTATGATAGTGTGGACAAGTGTGCAAAACTTGGAGTTGTGAGTTATTAATATTAATGCAAACTTTTTTCATTAATCCTGTAATTTTCTAGCTATACTTACCATAAAATAGCCAATGGATGTTCTACAGTTACCATTTACCTAACCCTCCTCCTCTACTAGCAGGAAGCCTGTCTGGAAAAAAACTGCCAATGAAATGGTAAGCTATTAAGAGTAACATTAGTAAATTCCATGTAAAGAAAATATTTTAATAATGAATTACTGCCAAGAAATTCAGAAAAGTGATTCTCAGCAGATGTATTTTTTAATTCCTGATTTTGCAAATATACCCAGATGTGATTAAAGCCAGCCTATTCTGTATGTAAAATCAATCATCTATAGGTTTTTTTAAGATAAAGATATTCTTCTATAAACATTTAAATACCTTTGGAATTACCTGATCCTGGAGTGATCAGGTGGAGTGCTTGTGACATGTACAACCCTTCCTAACAGTAGTCTAAAATTCATACCACAGTAGCACTGAGACTGTGAAATAAAATAGTGCTTATCCAGGAGTGCATTGAAGTACAATCTTAAACTTGTATTTGTTCACAAAAATGATCAATGGAATGATCGTTAAGACTAAAGTACCTAAATCCCACAGGCCCAAATTGTTTTCTGAGGGAGCTTCTACAGCCTGCAGACTGAAAACACACTATATTTTTACTGCATGACATAGCTTCACTTACAAAATCAAGCTTGGGAGCAACCAGCTCAAAGAAGATTATCTCTGAAACCTGTCTAAGCTGTATCTTTTCTGTTTCTGCTGCTAAAGTACAGTAATTTCCAGTAGTTTGATATATATCTTGCTACAGTAATTTGTGACCCACATTGTCCTATGATATAAGATATCTACAGGGTCCAGGATTTACTAGAATAGATTTTTACCACAAATCTTGCTCCTGTGATTTTCTTGGTCTTTTTCCATTTGTTACTAAACCGATTTTATTCAGTTTGTTATTTTCACAGCATGATGGAATGAAGCAGTTAGTGAAAATAAAACCATATTACATGTTCATGGAGTAAGAAAAGTTTTGGTTCATACAGACCTGGTAGGGTGTTTGTTTAATGGCCACCTCAATCTAAGTGTAGGTATTTTCCCAAATTCTTTTAGAAATAACAGAACATCTTGCAGCTAAACAATTCTGTTACTCTTTTTGTGTTGTATTTTCTATGCATTTTTATGTCTTTTCTCATACTATTAGCTGCTTTGGATGGTTCATGTTGTCTCTCAATGAAGATAAAACACAATACACAGACTTTTTGCATGTGCATTTTGAAGGCTATAAGTTCGCAGTGTTTTTGTTATAATATCTAGTTGTTTTCTGATTTCAGTGTGAAACACAAATGACTAAGATGTTTTGAGAGGCAATGGGTAGAGGATAAATGAAGTGAGTCGGTAATACTGAAGTTATGTCTATAGCACATGACACGTCAACATTGAATGTCAGTGATTTGGACCAAGAAGTTTAATATCAACTGTTACTGCACCCACTTTCCCACACTGACACTCATCTGAGTCTGGAGCCTGGCCAGAGATTTTCTTTCCNCACAGGCCCAAATTGTTTTCTGAGGGAGCTTCTACAGCCCGCAGACTGAAAACACACTATATTTTTACTGCATGACATAGCTTCACTTACAAAATCAAGCTTGGGAGCAACCAGCTCAAAGAAGATTATCTCTGAAACCTGTCTAAGCTGTATCTTTTCTGTTTCTGCTGCTAAAGTACAGTAATTTCCAGTAGTTTGATATATATCTTGCTACAGTAATTTGTGACCCACATTGTCCTATGATATAAGATATCTACAGGGTCCAGGATTTACTAGAATAGATTTTTACCACAAATCTTGCTCCTGTGATTTTCTTGGTCTTTTTCCATTTGTTACTAAACCGATTTTATTCAGTTTGTTATTTTCACAGCATGATGGAATGAAGCAGTTAGTGAAAATAAAACCATATTACATGTTCATGGAGTAAGAAAAGTTTTGGTTCATACAGACCTGGTAGGGTGTTTGTTTAATGGCCACCTCAATCTAAGTGTAGGTATTTTCCCAAATTCTTTTAGAAATAACAGAACATCTTGCAGCTAAACAATTCTGTTACTCTTTTTGTGTTGTATTTTCTATGCATTTTTATGTCTTTTCTCATACTATTAGCTGCTTTGGATGGTTCATGTTGTCTCTCAATGAAGATAAAACACAATACACAGACTTTTTGCATGTGCATTTTGAAGGCTATAAGTTCGCAGTGTTTTTGTTATAATATCTAGTTGTTTTCTGATTTCAGTGTGAAACACAAATGACTAAGATGTTTTGAGAGGCAATGGGTAGAGGATAAATGAAGTGAGTCGGTAATACTGAAGTTATGTCTATAGCACATGACACGTCAACATTGAATGTCAGTGATTTGGACCAAGAAGTTTAATATCAACTGTTACTGCACCCACTTTCCCACACTGACACTCAGCTGAGTCTGGAGCCTGGCCAGAGATTTTTTTTCCTCAGGAAAACAAACTCTGGAAGGTTGCAACAACCTGGAGAAAAAAATGACAGAAATAATTGCATCCTTTTTGTAACTAATTTCATATAGAAGAAAAAAAATCAGATTAATTCTTTTCCCATTTGTCCCTTATCTTGTCTTAAGAACAGTAAATATTGAGAATCTGAGAAGTAGCCTCCATTGGAGTAGGCTTTTTTCCACAGTTCAGTAAAATAAAGAAGAGGGAAGCTGCAGATTACTGTTGTCTGTCACTGCAGAGAGATGATTTCTTATTCCCACTGCTCTGATGGTTAGAAATATTGTTCTGACTTTAACTCTAATTTTACTTTGAATAATTTTTGCCTTTTCATTCTTAAGGCAGCACTTTATATTATAAAGACAGGTGTGTCTAGCTTGTTCATAGGGAAAGTAGCATTCAATCAGATCTTTTACTCAGTGCTCTGAAAAAAGTCAAGGCTTACTTCTCAAACCAGGTTGCCCATTTGATAATAGCTCTCTTCAAATAAAGGTCGTGTAGACACCAGTCACAGATGGTCACTTAGTAGACTCCTCTACAAATACCATAAAATTCAGTAGTACATTACACCAATGTGTAAAGCAACCAGCTGTGAGCAGCAGTGTGCCATGCTGGCCATGTACTCATGGCTGTGCTGCATCTGGATGCAAGCAACTTTGTGTGGAAGTAGGTTGGATACCTGTTTAAGAAATTCTCTTGTGCTTCAAGTGTCACAGACAGCAAATTAGAAGAGAACTGAGCTCCTATTCAGTTATGGCAAATTATTTTTATTCTCTTAATTGTAGTGAATATAAACTTTTCTTGCCTGCATTGATTAAGCCATTGCATTTTACATCATTGTGAGTATATGAGCCGTCCTTGATGGTAATACCTACAACATTACTCTCATTGCCATTAGTTTTTTTCTTGGATAAATTGATTAAAAAGCATTACTAAATGTATCTAGATCCTGTAACATTATACCCACAGTATTTGTATTACAGTCTTCCAAGAAATAACCAACACAACCAGCTAATGGTGTAATTACATAGTTTAGATATATGACCAAAGGGCTTTCTGTTTGATTTTAATGATATGATAATCTTTAAAGTCTTTCTTCTCCTTTTCACTGTCTGATATTGCAAAAACAGTATATACTTTACAAGAAACAATATGAAAAAAATGTCTGAAATAATGAATTCTATAGATTTCCTATATTCCTGATATGTATGAAGAAAATTGTCTTGTACACACAATTCAAAACACTCCATCTATTTTCAGCATGAAGTTAAACATAATAACTCGCAGTTACATAATGGGTTTCAGTTAACTGAGATTGCACCAGCAGAATATGTAGTACTGAGGCCTATAGTTCCACTTGAAGAAGATAAAAAAGCAATCAAATCATACTCATGAAGTCAGCCACTCCTCTTCATCAATCACCCTTGTTAGTCTGCAAATCATTATTAGATATACTAATAATAATATCTTCTGAGGTTAGATGGTTAGAAGAGTATGGAAATTAATTTTTGTTCTGTAGTTTGCTTTGTGTTGATGTAGGCCTACACATTGATTAACTGGGACCATAGGTCCTCAACCAAAAAGAAGCAGAGTTCTCCTTCCCTCACTCATAATACAAAAGAGCAAGCAATTAATTGTAAGCCTTGTGTATCTTTATGACTGTTTATGTGCAGCTAATGACCCCCTTTGCTGCTCAGCAAGAATAGGTTACAATATCTGTATTTTTCTGCTTACCTATGGTCACAGGTCTTTCAATTTAAATGTCCTTTCTTGGTGCTTATTCACTTTCCCTCCATGGTAAATGCTTGAAGTTGGAAGGAAAAATGTGGCTGATTTTCAGCATGAATTTTCTGTATTAAAAGTCCAGCAGTAATTTTCCAGTAAATTAAGAGACTGAGTAATTTTTATTAGTAGCTGATGCTTCTCTAACTACTTATGTAAAATAAATTATTTGATCTAGAAATCTTAGCAGAGTAAAAGTAATGTTAATTTTGATGATGAAATAGTGTATGAGAAATTTTACAAGAATTGAATATAAGCAAATTTTTAATTATATCTAATGAAGATTACAAATTAAACTCAATTTAGTGGATAAATTTCATCCAGCTTTAATTATTCATATTCTGGATAACATATGGGAAATAATGTTTTGAAAAATAATAAACTATCTCTATGTCTGAAATATACATGATTTCCCTGTATAAACAAATTATATTCTTGTATTTTCAAATCTCTGAAGTTTCACATTCCTTCCCCTCACTTCCCTCCACAAACTAAGAAAGCTGATATTTTACTTTGTTCTTTCAAGTAAAAGTGAGAAACTGGCACTTTCAATTTTTAGTAAAATTCTAATGCATTACAAAAATTAAGAGTTATTTTTCTGTTTAGAATTAAATGTTCTTCTGCATATGAAAGCTAAGCATTGGAGTGTTATATTAATACACCTGAAAAGATATAAAATTCAATAGAAAACTGTTCATAACTCTCTTCAGTAAAAAGGGGAAGAAAGAATTTTATTATTAAATAACTTATTTAATATTTAAATAATTTAAAGTGTAACAGAGAAAAATATTACAATATTATTGCAGCTTTTACTTGTATGAGAGCTGCTCTTTGACTTATACTTTACATGATGGTTCATCTCTGCTATCCAAAAAGAAACATACTGCATTAATCACAGTATTTTTCAGTCACTGAACTAAGTTCATGATTTTAAACTCAACACCACCATTATAAATAAGGGTAAAAAATAACATTTAAATCTATTTTAATTAAATTCAGGCTAACCTACCCATCAGACTGAGTAGCATCAGTATCTCTGTGAATGAATGTGAAATGTTGTGTGAATAAACATTTCAATCTGTTACTGGTTCTTAAACAAAAATAATTTTTTCAATAGATATTTAAGTGCTTTATTATAACATGTTCTTGATAAGATGTTTCATTCTAATCTAAAATATTTGAGCTTGCAATTTTGGTTTCTAAGATTATTTAATATTTTATTATCTGCTCCAGTCAATTTGCTTCACAGATACAGGAAAAATGGGCTCATACTAAAATGCCCAAGTAACATGATTTTGATTGTTCATTATCATTCTGGATTGGCAGCAAACCATTATCTTCAAAATTAGAAATTAAGGCTATGTGCTCTTTCATCATGCAAGCCAGTTCAACTGGACTGAAAAGGGCCCCATAAGAACTCAAAAAACTGTAACAAAATCTGAAATGATGCAGAAAATGGTTTTCACTTTTCACTTATGGGGTGTGGAAGACCCATTCTCAGGATATAACACCCAGAGGGTTTTTACCAGTTTTTTCCCCTTCCTAGCTTTAGCCAGAACGAACTTACTGAACTTCATGCACTTCTGGACAAGATAATTTGCATACCTGATCTGCAGGTATGCAGCTCCAGCAGATAAGACCAAGAATTCATCCCACCAATGGGTTACAGTGACAGAGGAAGGCAGTGATTTGGGCTGAGATTACACCCAGGCAGACAAACGCTTCAAATCTATCTCCAATCTAAATGCAGGATTATTGAATAAAAGTGAGAAACAAGATGAAGAACTTCAGATTTGTTCTATAAGCTCCATCCTGACACTTTAGTAGTATTTTTATGGAAATGACCTCCAGGAGTGCCTCCTGGAAGACTCTGAAGATGAATTTCTGTTCAGCATGTCTGTAGTTCATTTCATTCAGGATTCAGGCTGCCATCAGAAAATACAGGTAAATGCATATGAAGTGGGTAAGTAAAATCAAGATAGCTTCTGGGAGATGAACAGTGTTCATGATTTAATGTCTTTCCTGAGAACAGCTTCGAAAGGCCAGAGTAGCAGCTCTCTTTTGAATAGTTTGTCTAAACTTTGTCAGTTACCTGAAAGATGTAAAAAGCTTGACATGATCATCTAGAAGAGACATTACCTCAGTGAGGGATGCTGAAGTCTGTAATTAATGAGACCTTTGTTGAAGAATCACATTTTCCCATTCAAATCTGAGTCTGTGATAAAATTTAAAGCTAGGCTAGGCTAAAAAGGTAAAATTCCCAGTGTTTCCTGGTCCCCAGGCCAAGTACATGGCTCACTTCTGATTGAGAATTGCAACCATCTACTGCTATCTTTTTAGAACAATAAAGAGACAAGTAGAAGATAAAAAGGGTAGAAATGAGAAAGCAGCCATGCAGGCTTAGCTCTGGAGAAGCAACAGTGGCTGGCTTGCTTTATTCTGAAATCTCTGCTTCTTGGTCAGGCTGGCAGGAATCTGTCACTTTGATGTGCTAACATCCAAGTTTTTAAAGAGTTAACCAGAAATAGAAAATGAAATTTTCTTCCTTACAAAGCAGAAGTTTTCTAGAAATCTACTACACTTAAATATGGTTCACTTGATGGTAAAATATCTTGGCTTTACATTGGAAGAGATCGCCACAGGCAACACTGCTTGTACAAAGCAAATGTGAATGTGTAAATATCTGTATGTTCTTAGGGGTTAGATTATGTCTTAGAAAAAGACAAAAAGTGTGTTCCTAGAGCTTTTGTAATCCTCCTAAAGCTCTAATTTATTTCTGTCCATTATGAGTTACAATTTTAATTTTAATGGAAGTCCCCACTGAAGCTATCAAAATTTCCAGTACTTGAACAACCTAACAACTGAAATGCAAGCTAAAATTTCAGTGACTTAGATAAGGGACTAGAGTGTGCAGCCTGCAAGTTCATTGATGACATAAGACTGGGAGAAGTGGATAACACGCCAGAAGACTGTGCTGCCATCCAGTGAGACTTGAACAGGCTGAAAAGTTGGGTGGGGAGAAATTAAATGAAATATAACAAGGGCAAGTGTAGAATCTTGAATCTGGGGAAGAACAACCCCATGTATCAGTATAAGCTGGGGACTAACCTGTTAGAGAGCAGTGTAGGGGAGAAAGAACGTTGGGGTACTACTGGACAGCAAGATGACCATGAGCCAGCAATATGCCCTTGTGGCCAAGAAGGCCATTGGCATCCTGAGGTGTATGAGAAGGGGCATAGTCAGTAGGTTGAGTGAGGTTCTCCTCCCCCTCTACTCTGCCCTGGTGAGACCACATCTAGAATATTTTGTCCAGTTCTGGGCCCTCAGTTCAAGAAAGACAGGGAACTGCTTGAAAGAGTCCAACACAGAGTCATAAAAATGATGAAGAGATTGGAGCATCTCCCTTATGAGGAATGGCAGAGGGAACTGGGTCTCTTTAGCTTGGAGAAGAGGAAACTGAAGGGTGGTGTCATTAATGTTTATAAATATGTAAAAGGTGAGTGTCAGGAGGATGGAGCCAGGGTCTTCTCAGTGACTTCCAATGACAGGACTTGGGGCAATGGGTGCAAACTGGAACACTGGAGGTTCCACATAAATATGAGAAAGAACTTTTTCACAGTGAGGGTGACAGCACACTGGAACAGGCTGCCCAGAGATGTTGAGGAGCCTTGTTCTCTGGAAACATTCAAAACCAGCCTGCATGTGTTCCTGTGTGACCTGATCTGGGTGTTCCTGCTCTAGCAGGGGGATTGAACTAGATGATCTCTTGATGTCGACATTCTGTGATTCTGTGTGGCTCTGTGAATGTTGTCTTGTACATACATATACTCCTACACAGCACTGTGGTTACAACTCATAGAGAAGGCAGAGATAAAAGTATGATGGAAATAAATGTGATAGGATCTTGAAAATAATCTCTTGCTTCAAAAGTCAACAAGTTACCATACAAATATGTTATTGAAATTAATTTACAACACAGAATGTTATGCAATAGCTAAAAATTTTATTTTATAGTATTCTTAAAGATACAGTTGCATTCTCTTTCTTGAAGGTTTCAATTGTCTTGCCACATTAAACTGGTGATCATTTGTACATTTGCTTTCTGAGATCAAAGTCTTGAGTTAAGGTCTTGATCTCTGTAAAGAAAACATCAATCTATATGGGATTATATACCCTCTTGTGATTATTTTTTCCCCCCAAGTAGCATTAGGCAATTTAAGGATCAAAAAGGAGACAATTCTTCAGGCAAACCACAATGGACATGCTGCAAATGGAAAAAAAGAGAAGATATGTGTCTCAGGAATGCTGATGCACCTTGTACAGATACTGGAAACATGTAAAAATAATTCTTTGCACCACTGATACGGAAAGTAAGCAAATACCTCTCAGACAATAACCAGACTCCTATACTGGGATTCTTTCAGTTAAAACACTGTTTCTTGGTGGGTTTGCAATAAAAATATTTCTTAAATTAATGGAATAATATTCTAGAGTGCTGTATCTACTCTTTGCATTCAAAGACTGAGTATCTGATTTTCCTTTCGTGTAAACTGTAGGCTTGTCCTAAACTTACAGCAGTTAAGTTGATGAAAATGTAAAATCCATATGTAAAATAAAGATATTTTACTATCCTGCTGCTAACTTGTTCAGCTCTGAGAGTGCACGTTCAGCTTGGAGTGCATTAGAGCTGCCCAGTAGCGGACACCTGAAAGCCTGTCAGTAATTAACTCCTGAATAGATGTTGATGATTATGATTTTTTTTTTTTATGAGATGCTTTAAGCTTTTTTAACCTTAAATCTATTCCTCACTAAATTCACTAATTTTTAAATTGTGAGCTCTAAAACAATTGAGCTATGGGCTAAGTGGATAATTTTTATCGAGGACAGATACCCTAAAAATAAACAATTCATTTTTTAAAACAAGGCAAAATATATTTTATCAAACTTTGTGACATGGCCACATTAAAAGACTTCAAGTAACTGATCTGATTAGGGTGTGTCATCAAACACTGGAAATGGTAGTTCACATGGTAATCTATAAATCCTATCACCAAATAAGGAACACCAAGGAAAGTGCCCATAGAAAAGTATCTGTTCTGTGTTCTTTCCTCTCCTGTATGACTGTTTTAATCTCTCTGCCTAGCAGCCACACATCTTTCAAATAGCTATAAGGCTGTTGCTGCAGTTCAGGCTCCTATATGTGCTGTAGCTCTGCTTATTTTTTAATTTAAAGAATGACTTTTCTATGCAGTCGCCTCTTCTGCTGTTTCTACTTGTTCTATGATAGACTAAAGTCATCTGAACTTACCTCAGACCCAAGAATGTGTGTACAGGTATAGGAGATACCTATATGTTGCAATTTGTAGTATTTCATTTACTAGCAAGGTTTCTTCTATTGTTGTTAAGGGTAGTTGCCTGGAAAAACCAACCAAGTTCATGTTATGTTATGAATCGTACCCAATTAATCTGATAAACAGTGATTTTCTGAATGGGATTGTGCTCCCAAGGATAATGTCTAAATTTAAAATTTTTTTTTTTAAAGAAAATTGCCATGTTGGCTCCGAAGTAAAGTGCTATGTCTACATACTCATTTCTAGAAAATGCTGAAGTTGGCTTTGCTGTAAGAGCTTTCCTGGAGAGAGAAGCTGACCTAGGGAATATCTACTCTGGAAAAATGACAAAAACTCACTCATTTCAGCTGCTGTATTATATTAGAAACTGGAGAGCAGGGAAATTAGATGCAAGAAATAAATTAGAAGAGCAAATTTTAAAACATTCTCTGTATTGCAACATGGAACCAATTAAATATTAAACATATCAATAAGTGACATAGAACTCTTGCATATCTAATTGTAGATGTTTGATAAACTAATCAAGTTTAATTTCTAACTTTTACCTTTTTTTTGGATCAATTTTATTTCACAGTTCTGAGTCGTTATCTTTTTGATACTGAATATAATTTTTTGGTTTTCTTTTCATACTTACAGTAGTATGTATGATATATGTTTAGAAACATCATTAAATACTTCTAGTATAATGTGGTAAAATGTGTCTTAGGTCCATTACAATACTAAAGTTTTTATGTAATACAATCAGTTTCTTCAGATTTTTTTATGTCAGTGTGTTGTCGTATCTTGGAAGATTTCTGACTTATAGATTAACGTATATTTGCCAAAAGTTTACATTTCTGGTAAAGTAAAATCCATCAACAACTTACTGTCAACAAGGTGAGCTTTCAATCAGGCCACTATTTCTTGTTGCTATCCATGATGTACACCATTGATTTTACTGAATGTCTGAGTTCCTCCTGGCCTTACAATGACTTCTATTATGCCATCTTTTTAACCTTCATTATCTATTAAGAACCACTGCTTGTAAAAAAGCAAGCATGAAGAAATTATTAGCAAACAGGAGTCTCAAGATATACGGTATTAATTTAGTAATAGTTAGACAATAGATTAAGTGTGCTCATTTGGAAACTGTCATAAATAGCTCCACCAACCTTAACAAGAGAATGCTTAGCGACCTCTAAAAGCTTTCTTTCAGAGATGTTATTTTGTGATGAGACAAGGATTCAATATATCAAGATATATTGCCTAAATTAGACACTATATTAAAAAGTAATGCCAGGAAGATTTCATACAATTATAATTTTTCTGGGGGACTGATCATGCTGTTGTTTATTGGCTGTGTAACTTATTTACAGCTGACAGTGAAATCAATAAGCCAATAAATAATTATCCCCCATGAATAAGTGACAAAAACTTTTGAAACTGTAATGATATGGACAAGATGGCCTGGCAATATTAGCAAATATGGTAGAAAAACATGTATTTAGGTGTTTCAGCACTTGCAACATCATCTACTACCTCAATAACCTCTACTTCATCCTTCCATCTGCCATAGCCATACTTCTGATTTAAAACAAATTCCTTTCAATCCTGTTTCTGGAGCAGCTATTACAAAATTTACCACTTAATAATGCCATCTACTGAGATCCTTTGGACAAAGAATGACAGATGCAATGTCATTCAGCATACATTTGTTGCTACTTTGGAAGGAAGTCTAGAAGCTGAGATGGGGTGGTAGCCACCTCCTGGTGCAGAGAGCTAGCCACAGAATCCAGAATCAACTGTAAGGAACAGGAGGAATGGGCGGAACATATCTTTTTGGAGTATCCATGATAAAGCAAGTACCATCAGCTTTGCTGTTTGAATCAGGTCTTTAAGATTTTTGTCAATATTTATTTGGTCATAAAGCACAGTGAACTGTTAACAGAGAGAATCACAGAGGTCTACTTCACAGCAACCCTTTGAAGTGGGTAATGCTGTAATGGTGTGCTCTCCCCTTCTTTCCCCCTTTCTCTCCTCAGGTTCCTGCTTGAGCCATAACCATCAACAAGAGGTGATGGGCTGCTCCTGGACCTTGGAGAATAGCTGAGTACAGTCTGGAGGGGGACATCTAGATACCTTGTTCCTGTGAGAATATGACTGTTAGGTAAATTATCCTACCCATAAATAGTGGCAGCCCAAGAGCCCTTTGAGCTCTCCTGTACAGCAACAGGTTGCACACCAGGATCACTCCTTGAGAACTTGCTTAAGGTTCTTTGTTTCTACTCCTTGAGGTTGAGAGATTCCTTGCTGCAACAGATTCTAAGTAAATGGCTAACAGAATGCTAAAATCTTTGAAATATTAGTTAAATTATACAAAATACTGATTACATATATATAATCCTTCAGACATAAACTGTTGACCAAATGTGGGCTGGATCCAATCCCAGACCTTCTTTCTGAGGAGGACATTATAAAGCAAGAGGGTCCTTTCTGAACCTCGTGACTCAATGGGAGTGTCTCTCTGACAGCTTATCTGACTCTTTCCCCTACACAGTAAATAATAGAGTGTACCTTGACATTGAAACCTGTAAAAAACATCGTCAGATTTATTAGCAAACTTTGTTAAATCGCAGTCTTGAATTAATAAATATTTAATTACTTCTCTCTTACAAGTTAAGTCAATCAATCCTCATATGACAAGTGCATAGCCTAAGAAGATGTGTAAAATTAAGTATGATTTAGCATAGTTTCTCAATGCTTCAATGAGCTTTTAAAGCAAGATTTCTGAGAAAATTATTTTGTAAGAATAGTTTAAAACTATGAACCAAGTCAGAAAAACCCCCTAATAACCAAGTGATAAGTTAAGGTTTTATTTATAGACTTGTTGGTATCAGCTTTGGATTAATCACTGAATTTTTTTCTCTTTATTCTTATTATAGGGACCATCAGCTTTGCTCATAGTGACTACTTATTTTAAAATCCTACAGAAATTAGTAGAGCAGAGCATTGCTACTAAAATTATGTCACAATTTTTCGCTGGAAAATTCTTCCACATGACATTATTTCTGAAGTTGTTTCAGCAAGTCTTGCATGACATTTGTTTAAAGTCATAGAATCATAGAAT
>VZTY01031799.1:256143-302948 GCA_013400935.1 Turnix velox | reverse complement strand
ACTCTCCTATTTCACACCAGCAGGGAAGGGCAGGAGCCACCATTTGCCCCCCCGTGGGGTCTGAGGGATGCTCCTCCTGGTGTCTCTGCTGCAGGACATCACTGGTGAGTTGCATTTTCCAAGGGGACACGGTGGGAGGAGAAAGGCCGGGGGGCCTGCTGGCCCCCCGGTTGGTTAGGCAGGGGGAGGGTGATGGTCTTGTGTTTCCATTTCTTGTCTTAATGCTAAGTCTTACTCGTTGACATAGATAATCTAAATTTTATTGAACAATCTAACATTCCATCTTTCTCAACTCAGTGTTGATATACCTTGATCTTTTGTTCTCTGTTAATCTAGATAGAGATGAAATAGGATGTACAGGCTACTGTAGCTAATTATTTCTTTGAATGAAAGAGCAAATGTCTGCATCTGTTAACTGTCTTTGGTTTTGTTAGTGATAGCATGTTGTGACCTAGATGCAGACCCCTGGGGATAATTTTCAATGATTTCATTCTTTTTTTTCTGCTTTTCCCCAGACATCAACACATTTCTGAGCAAATAGGTTCATTGTAATAGGATAATAACATATCTTCATCACTATTTGTTAAGAGCTTTCAAAAACTGTACTGTGGTCTTTTCTTGTTGCTCAACAGAAACCCAAAATTTCTACAAATTTTTATTCATTGCAAGTGAAAACATTTGATTTTGTTGAAACTTTATTTCCTGTTGGAAAGTAACATTGAGGCAAAATGTCCAGCTTTCTTCTAAGGCANATGATTTGCCCCTAGTGAAGCCATGTTGGTTGCCTCCAATCACCTCTGTGTCACCCTCCATGTGTTTTTGCAGCCCTGTTTTTGCAGCCCCTTTTTTTACATAAAAAGTAAGTGCTTAGTAAGAGTGATTATTTTAATTCTGTTGGCATTCTATTAGATTCTTAAGTTAAGGCACTGAGAATACAGAACATATATATATTTTATATTTTTAACTTAAGCAATTTAATAAAGTCTAACTTACTTATCCTCCTCTGTAATAATCATAGTACTTTAATTAATGTCTGATAGCTCCCTGAGATTCATTTGAATTCTGAAAATAAAATAAAAGTTTACTCTAACAGACTGACACTTTGCTTGGGAGGATGAGGGTAAGGAAAGACCGTTTTCCCAGATTTAGTACCTACTTCACTTAGTTGCTGATGCCAAGGTGGTGTTGCTTGTGAAGTCTACTTTTAAATTGTTCGGAGAATATCAGAAGATGAGTCACAAAAAGAGTAGCTGCCATGCTCTTGAGCTCATTCAAACTCTATCCTGTGATGCTAAACTGAATCACACTAGCCTGACAGAAAATGGAACCATTTTCAACTACTCTTTCAGAAGAATAAAAATAATGGGAGGCAAGTAGAAGGTTTCGGCAGGCTAAAGGACATAAGACATTGTGTAGCAAAATATTTGTAAGCTGAAGTTCCAGTCACTGCAGTGGTGATCTGGACCCACTTCACATCTTTCCTCCCTGCTGGACTAGGCATGTGTTTACCAATGAAATGGGCATTGACATGTTTCCATGCTGATATTCCAAACTGCTTTATGTGGTGTACTACAGTACAAAAATGTAAAAGTAACAGTCAAAAGCAGCAAAATTAATTCAGCATGTTTCATGTGTTCATGATTATGTTACTCCTTACACTGACAAAGTAAATGTTACAGTATTTAGGAAATATACCATAAACCATGTCTTACTGATAAAAATAAATGGTTGCATAATTTATATACATCAGAAGCAGGGTTTTTTTAAGAAACTTTGGAATGAAGCGTGTTCTAAGCTGTGGGATAGGTTCTGCCTAATTAATTTTATGGATTGCATTGTGTAAGGCTTGGATTACTTGCTGAACCCAATGTTGTAATTAAATTTTCATCATTTGTGAAAATTGGCACTGGGGTGCCAATTTATTGACTTTTTTTAGACTGTCTACAGTTTTTCAAAATTGCAGTAAAATCTTTTGGCATAGATATGGTTTCCTTGTGGGAAGTGCCTAAACAAACAGAAGTCCTTATTGAAGTCGGATGTATTTAAGTGGGAACCTCTGAATGTTGTCCTCTGATCCATTGCCTGTTAGTAACGAGGGAATCTGCTGGGCATTTTAGTACTTCACAAGTGAACTGCAGAACTGCAATGGAAGAGGTATCTACCATCAATTCTCTTTTTGTTTTCTATTTCCCTTCTGCTACTCCTTGTATGTGCACAGATTCATTAGGACTGGGTTAGTTATCTTTTGGGATCATTGAATGAGGCATTGGAAAGCTGTTACATTGCATGGACTGAAACAGCCACTTCCACAATGTAAATCCTCTGACTAGTTAGAAAAAGAAAATAGAAAAGAAGTGGAGAGGAACTGTCCTCTTGAGAGTCTTCTCATCATGAAACAGAAAGGGAAAGTAGAATGACTAAATCAAACATAGATGTCTAAGTTTTGGATGCTCATCCAACAGAGTTTTGTAATATATTCTGTACCTTCTAAAGAACCACACTCTTCCTTCTTACTCTGCACAAACTTTGTGGGGGTTTTATGCTTACTGGAACACTCCCATTTCAAGGAATAATTTTCATTTGTGCTTGCACAGCTTCAGATAGTATTGCCTCCTGCAAACCCAATGTAGTTGCTTGCTCTATGTCTATGGCATGAAGCCTCTGAAAACAAAAGCTAAAGATGTATGCATTTCAACATTAGGGCTCCATTTTATTTTTTGGAGGCTGCAAATATCAAGCCATGTCCAGGATGTAACCCCAAATGTGTTATATATATATTTATTTATAGTATTTTTGAAAGACAGTTCACTTCTAATATAAGAAACTGGCCCAGAAACTCATGTAAGCAGCCTTTTGGTTTCTTTCCTTGGTTTTTAGTTTCTTAATCCGAGTTAAAACTATTGCTGCTGTGCCTCTTTTATGTTGTGATGGCTTGGAGATGTGCAAAGAATTAGGGCTGCAACTCATGATCGTATTTGTTGTAGTGAAAAACTGGGATTATTTAATGAGTAATGGATCCCTCTTTGATGCTCTTCCTTCCTTACAACACACATATAATTACTATGGCTTTGGGATGTTTTTTCTCTTCTGAAATCAAAGACTCTGGTTGTCAATATTTTGCCTTTTTGAAGCAATCCTCCTTGCCATCCTTCCCAGTGAGATGATGGGTAAAAGGGCAAAATACACAGATTTTATTGCAGTAGAGTTGATTTGGATGTTGATTGCAACTAACTGCAATCAGGAAATCTGAAATCGCTTTGCATTCTAGAAGATTACATTGCAGGCTATTGCTAGCTGTCAAAAACAGAGTACAGCTTTTTCCTTAAATACTCTATCTGGGAGAAACAATTTTTGATTTCTTTGCTTTGGTTTAAATTGAAGGTAATCACAGAGTAGGACAGTGGTTTACAGCTCCTTTCAGTGACTCCTCAGTCCGATAACTGGTTACTATAGACTCCGTTTTGTTAGATAAGTGGTTAGGAGAAAACGAAGAAGCAAAATACATTCAATCCGTCTTTGCTGTTGATTTCTCTCTGCATGTGTACACATATTTTTTGCAGAGCATGCAAAAATGGCTTCTGCATCTCTATATGTAATACCTGAGACTTCAAATTAAAAAATGCTAAATGATGCTTTAAAAGCCTAAAATTGTCTGTGGTGATGAAAACCTTTCGACAACTCAAGAATGGGAGACCACTGAGGAGAGGTTTTCTGTATGTTTGACTGTTGCTTAAATACAGGCTCCAAAGCAGTTTTAGATATCCTGGATTTTACTGTAGCTGGCAGATGAAATGTGGGACCTTAGGGAAATACTTCTCGAGTAATACCTGAAGACCAGGAGAAATCTTATAAAGTACTATGCCCGAGCAGATTAAATGAACCTCTTGTCAGTACAGCCAGGGGAAAGCAGATGGGAAAACGGCTGATCAGATCATAGCTGCAGGATCTGGTTGCTTAAACATTGGTGCCATTGGATGTGTCCTAGTGTGCCTCAGACATCTGCATAGATTTTCATAGCATAGGTTTTCATAAGGTGTTTGAAAGACCTATCCACTTCTGAAGAAGTTTCTGGAGTTTGAGCAGAACACATTAACGTATTTCAGGTAACACTGGTGGTCCAGTGAATTCTAAAGTTACCTACTAAACACTCCTTAAATTCACTAAAGTGCAAACAGTTTGTTCAGTTTGTTTTCTCAATCTGTAGTTGCCTCACTTCTTGACAACCCAACTCTTGCTCCTCCTGCCATGGTCATTGTGACAGGGAAATTAGGGAATCCATAGAATCACAGATAGGTTTTCAAAGTCAGTGCCTGCTAAAATTACTCATTTCTGTTGGTGTCATGCTTGTAATTATCTACTTGTCATATGTCTAGAAACTCTAAATGTTTTTCACAGGAGTCAGTTCAATAGAGTTGTTCTGAGCTTGAGAAAGGTAAAGTAATGCCTGATACAAGGACACAGCTCATTTTCTTTTATTAATTTTGGAACACACACATCAATGAAAATTATTTGCTTCTTTTGAAAATTAGTATCAGCACTTAAACATAAACTATACCTGTTTATAATGTGGCTCTTTTGTTGATAATCACAACATATTTCACGCATATTTTAAATACAATTTTTCTATTTTTGTTTTTCTTGCTTTTCTTTTTTTTTAAGGGTGCCATACTAAGATGGCAACCATTTTCACATGCTCCTTTTAACTTGTCTTTCATTACAGTGCTAGTGGCATCTGATTAATTTCCTGCCAATGATGCTGAAGATGTGTCTGCTGACCTGAGGGAGAATGAGACTAGTCTTTGATTGACACATGCATATATTTGACTGTGGACACATACTCTGCTGCTCCCAGAGATAATCTCTGTCTCATAATGCTTCTATCTTGGGGCAGAAAAAAGTGTCTTTAGGATAACATATCAAATAAAATAACTTTTAAACTATTTTTCTCCTTTGAGAATGCAGATTGCATTACAGACAGCAATAGATTGTATCAGTTTGGACTTCGCTTATGGTAGAAGAAATACAAAATGTTGACAGTAGGAACATGGCTCTTTATCTCAAAGCAGTTTCTGCTTACTGGATTTATAAGTAGTGAAATCCAGATAGATTTGTATCCTAGCTTTCACTCTGATGCTATTTCACTTCATTAGCATGAAAGAAACAGTAAGCTCAAGGGACGTGCTTACCAGAGGAGAAAGCTGTGCTTTATTATCTTGTCTTCCAATACATGTTACTGCTTGAACAGTATACATCTCTAAGTCGTACCACCATGTTCCAGAAATAGCATAGCTACCAGTAGAAGGAACGGGACTTTTGATTAGCTGCTATGCAATTTTTTCCTCTCTCCAAATATCTCTCCTCAAAATAGTCTAAACAAATTGCTTCATAATGTCCATAAACAAATATTTTTTGTACAGTGTTGCAGAATAGCATTAGTCTGTAATCAGTATTAGAGAAAATGGGAGCCTGGATGTCCTGAAATTAGTTTTCTTAATTTTCAGGCTACAGTTCCAGGATACTTGTTAACTTGCAGATTATTATTCCTCAGAACTCCCAATAGCAAGTGCTCTCACCAAGGAACCAACAATGACTGAAGTGAAAATTTTGTGACTGCTGCTGGACAAAACAAACTAGGACTGAGGACAGGTTGCAACACTGGATTCAATCATAAACAGATATAGAGATAGCAAAAGTAGGGGGATACTGTACAAGGTAAAAACAACACAGGTTGAAGAAACAAAATATTCTCTAGAACCAAAATAAATAATTTTCTAAATAAGTTTTCATTTATGAAAATAATTTATACCTGCATCCATTTAGATTTCAATGTTTTTGTGCAGATTGTTCTGTATGTTCCTTGTTTGGATGAGTAACTATCACCACAAAAAGGTTAGTTAAGCGATAGTAGTGCCATCTATTATGAATTAATATAAAAATTATGTTGTTCCATGTCACCTCACTTTCTCTCCCCTGGTGCACATCACACCTAATAGAACTAGTTTCTCGTATATTTTCTACTTACTTACAAAAATTCTATGGAGAAGGAACACTAGAGTATTTTTTTTTTAATGAAAGACCTGTCACAAACTGTCTAGCGCTTCAACCAAGTGCAGCTGACACTTCTATAGTTTGATAAATCTTTGTTCATATTTGTGCAGCCTCTTAATTTCATCAGTGATACCCTCATTATGTCACCTAAGCAATGAATTATTTACACATAAAAATATACAAAGATAACTCAACATGTGAAAATAAAATGCTCCAAAATCTTCACTTCTAAAGCAATGAAGTGTCAAGTTAGCTGTGCTGGCAGAAAAAATGGCATGAGACCATTTGAGAATTACAAAATCAGAATGGAGAGCCTCCTATTCATTTAAAAAGAAACGTTCTTTTGTGTGTAATCATTAGGGTGTTGTGAGGGGAAAAAAGGCAAAAAAATTCCCATCCTCTTGGTAAAGAAAATCTTCCTAATATATAGTCTGCACCTGCCCTAGTCCAGCTTTGAGCCACTCCCATGCATCCTACCACTGGATACCAGGGAGAAGAGATCAGCACCTCCCTCTCAACATGCTCTCCTCACAAAGGTGTAGAGAGCAATGAGGTCAGCCCTCAGACTCCTCAGAGACCACTCACAGGACATTCTTTCCAACCCTTTCACCAGCTAAGTTGCCTTCCTCTGAATGCACTCAAGGACCTTCACGTCATTCTTAAATTGTAGGACCCAGAACTTCACAGAGTACCTAAGGTGAGGCAGGATTAACCCCTATTTTCACCACCTGGTTTTGCTGCATTTAATGCTCCCCAGGATGCAGGTTGCCCACTGCTGACTCATACTGAGGCTGTTGCATATCAGCACACCCAGACATCTTTCTGCATGGCTGCTCATCCACCACTCTTTTTCTAGTTTATACTTGTGCCCAGTTTTACTCCATCCTAAGTACAGGATACAGTATTTGCACTTAGAAGTTATTTGCAGATAATCTGCATTAATATTAAAGAAAACAGCTTGACCTAATGTTCAGAATTTTGAGAGTGCATAATTCGTGTAAAGCATCAGACTCCTATTTGAAATCAGAGACTCTAGAACATATAAATTTCTGTGAGATTATAATGAGATTATAAAAGCAATATTATTGTGCAGTTTAGTATTGCTTACAATTCATATTCATTATGAATTACTATATTTGAGCCTGTGGGAAACCGGTAAGTTATATCAATGCTGGAGGTCACAAAATACCATAGAGAAATATTGCAGAGATATCATGATTCACAGATGGCACTAACCTTGGCCTCTGAACAGAATACAAGCTTGCTGCAAAGCAGTAAAGGTGGACTGGTTCAGACCTTGCCATCATCTCTCATTTCTCAGGTAGCATCTTATATTTGAGATACTCTTATATCAGTATCTCAGAAGTAAAGCTTGTCTTGTTATTATTTCTGATGATTATAGTCTAGTCAAATTCTCTGTATTGGTGATGAGTAGGCAAGCCTGATAGAAACAAAATCTACATTCAGAAATCTTGTAATGGCAAATGAATTGGTGACTTCTCAAACAGAATTCAGTCCCCTGTTAGTCCCAGTTTTTAAAAGGCTCTGGCAATGTCCAACATTGTCACTATGTGGCAAACTTTTATCTTTAATTTACTTATTTTAGAAGAATAAGACGGAAGATAAAATTTTCAAGCAGTAAACATTGAGAAAGACCAAGAATATTCACGTTTTTAAATTTTTTATTATACAGCAACTGGTGCTGATGCTTGCTGAAAGACTGCTATATCTAGCCCTGAATACATCACCAGTGTTCCAATAGGCTGCCTGTCTCTTTCTGGACATGATCTGGATGGGAGCATCCACTGTTCCTGAGCACATATGGTTTTATTTTGTGTCAGTGTACTTTGTGCGAGGTCCAATGAATACAACTAGGCAAAACCCACCATGACTCCTGTTGCATGTTCCTATTGCCTCACATGACAGTTGCAATTCACAGAACTGCACTGTGAAGGTGACAAGATGCTGCAAGTTTAACTCTCTATGCTCCACAGTTCCTGACATATAAAGCACTATGCTTCATTTCTGGTCACACACACAGACCATATAACACCTGCTTTGCATAGCCAGCTTGGAAAAAATTGTCCATATTGTCCATATATCTTTCCTTTACTAATATTATTTCTTCCTGTACAATACAGAAAGGTAAATATGAATAAATGCTCACAGCTGTGTAAATAACACCAAAACTATAGGTGAGAAGAGTATCAGAAAAAAAAATACTATATTGTTGCTTCTTAGACTATCTTCTTGTTCTGCTCCACTCCTCCTTCTATCTGCCCTACTTTGCTTTCTCTGTCATTGGATCTTCTCAGGTTATCTGTTTTTCCTATCTTTCTGTGTAGCAGCAATACCCAGGAAATAAATCATGAAATAAAAAATGCACTTGAAGAACTTTAGAAACTGCTGATGTGCTGTTGGGCATAGGGAAGAATTTTAAAAAACATTGTGAGGCCAGTGTACACTGAACTAAAGCATATTTATGGAGCAGTCTTGCCTAGTGCTCAGATATTATAAACTATTTTTCTATGGAAAGATTCATAATGTATCAAAAAAATTCTTAGGCAGGTTTATTTCTAAGAGATATTTAAACTTAATCCAAACAGCAAGTTTACTGGGCTGTATTGAAAATAGACCTCAGATAAATTTACTCATGTGTATACAGATTTCCCCATCCCCCACCCTGTGAACCAAAGTAAACTCTCCAGACATCTTTTTTCAGTGCTAAGTTGCATTACCGGCTTCTCTGGAGATGAGGAATTATTTAAACCACCACACAGATCTCACTTTTTTTTTTTTTTTTTTATTCTCCTCTTCTCCACTGGCAAATATACCCTGGGGATTGATTACTTTGCAGGATAAATCTGTTGAAGAGAAATGACAAAGTTTTGTAAGTGAAGGTTTGTGCCTGTGATGCTTTCAACACAAGTGCATTCCAGCCACAAGTATTTTCTTGGCACTGCTGCTCAAAGAAGAGCCTGACACTGCCCATAAATTACACCGTGAGAAAATTACTTTCAGCTCAGCTATAAACAGACAATTATGAAAGGCTACGTATTGGTGTCCTCAGGCTACCAGTGGTGCTAGAAGAATGAGACTGTAATGAGCAACACACACTGACAAGTGATTTGTGTTTTGTAAATTTTGTTAACACTGAATTGCATTCAGATTAAGAAAAATTTAGTGTGCACAATTTAATGTAGAGAAAATATATGCATGGCAATTCTGCTAGTACCAAGTGTTCGTGTAAGGTGAAAAGCTTTTTCCCTGTTCACTTTTAGATTGGAGGAGGCAGCTGCCTAAGCCTCTCACTAAAGTCAATATCCATACCTCTTGCATAGTTCACAACTCAGCAGGAGTCTCCCTTCTGTATTTGCACTATTGATTCTTGCATAGTTGCTTGACCACAAATATGTAAAAAGGTAAATAATAAAACCCTCCAGTCATACGTTTACTATCCTGTGTATACTACCTGTGTATACTACCCTTTTTCTCTCCTTGAAGCCCCAAATTCTTCAGTAAAAGGACATTTCTGAATGGTGTTAACTGGAACAGAATTTTGGCCTTTGACCTTCAAAGAGTTGTCCTGAGATATATATGGTGTGGCAGAAACAAATTTTCTTTTTATGGAGATTAAGTTTTGAAATCCTTTCTGTTACTACTTGGATGTCCCATTGTCAAGGATACAACACAGAAAATTCAGACAGTCCAAAGATCAAAACAAATCTAAAAATTAACATGGTGCAACTAAACTATTAAATGGAAGCACACTTTACTAGACCTGTCTGTGCAACAGAGGAAAAATATTGTTTAAACTGCTCATCTTTCCTTCCTTAAGCATTTGTTGTAACATGAGAAGTTAATTCTGAAAGTTCTTAAAATCCCAGAACAGAGGACCGGAATGAAGACACATAAACTAATGCTAATCCCGCTGCTGTGGTCACTTCTGGCCTTTGGTGTGTTGTGCAGCACAGGAATATCCAGAAACTATTTGAACATATTTTTTTTAATGTGAAATTATTTCAGAGCACTTCCTAAGCCTTGGGGAGTAGCTTTCTCGCAAAGCAGGTATTTACATCATTTTACATGTTCATAAATGTGACTGATAGAGTATGTGTGTGAAGCAGAGAGAGAACGAGAAGGGGAATGAGGAGGGGAGAGATGAAGTGATTTGCATAGTTCTTTGCTTTAATTACAAAGCAACCTTTGCCTGATGACATAGCATCATTATGCTTCCCTTGGGAACTTTCCAATTATGTGCCTCAATAACATGGAGTATACAAGATGATTGTAAAAACCAGCACATTTTCTGATTGTTTCAGCACATGATAATGATGTGAATACTCTCTTGGGACCAAAGGATACAAACAGTTTGACTGTGCTGTTAGAGACCTAACTTAACGTTCCAAACCCAAATATTGCTGAAACATTGAAAGAAGTTTAAGGTTAAAATTAAGGTCATCTAAGTCTATTTGAAAATGGATGAGCCTTCAAATATAGATTTCTGAAGACTGAAGAACCAATTTTTACTTAATCTAATTTTCTAAATAATTGGTGGCATGAGAATTGTCTCCCCAAACACTTCAGTGATAGAATTCATTACTGCTCAGTATATTTCTCTTATCAGAAAATTAAGCAGAATTTTACCCAGAATGATGATTCTGTATGACTAGTCTGTTGCCACAAAATTCCTGCTCTGGACAGTGCTATAACAATTCTTAAAGAAAGGAATATGTAGGTATAAATGTGGTATGATGTCTAATAGGCTGACTGGAAATGCTGGAATTTCCCTGTTGATCTGAAATGTCTTCTTTTTTGACTACAGAAGATACATTAGGCTAACGCACATTTTGATAATGTGAAATTTTATTCAAGAGCATAAATGGCCTTTATACTAAGGCAGTAAAAAGTTGTTTAAAATTTTCTTCTTCAGAAAGTAGAACAAAGTGACAGTAACGGGGGGAAGAAATTTTGGACAGATGAGAATTTTTCAATTCTGTGGGGTCTCTTTGTCTGTCTAAAAGGTCCATGACAGCAGAACTGACAGAATGATTTTCTGTACTAGAATTCCTTGCACCATTGTATTTAGACAAATGTAAAAATAAGCTTGTCAATATAATATTAAAAGGCTCATTGCTCATGGGTATTAACAGGCAATGAACTTAAAACTGAAGAAAAATCAAAGTACACTACTGTCAATGGAGCAGATAGATAATTTCCTCTTTGTTCAGCTCCCAAATGTAAAATTAAATTGTTTTCAAAAGGAAAGGCCTCATAAAAATTAAAATATGATGAAGACCAGAAAGGCTAAAAGATTGAAATTATAAAAGAATCATTCATAGAGTCAATCCTTAAAACAATTAAATAAGCCAGTGTTAATGTATTTCAAAAATTTAACAGAACTGAGTAATATGTTCATAAACTGTCATGGCAGAGTGTGCTTTGTACTGTATTAATGAAACTCAGTAGCACAACATTTATAAACTGAAAGTAAATAAGTAAAAACTTATTCCTTTGGTCATGAGGGTTTTTTCCTTCGAATCATACCTGTTCATTCTAAATACATTTCACTGTCAAAGTACTGGATGTCCAGCAAGCTGTCTGTGTGGACGGCCACCTGTGAGCTGAATCTCCTTTTTTACTATTTGGTTTCCTTGCCTGCTTGACATATACTTATAATTAATGAAAAAAAAAAGATAAAAAGTTTGTGATTGCCTTTTTTCATTGGAAGACCAGTGTAGTCCTTAGATAATGTAGAAAGTGACAAAGTGACAAAATGAAGATTTTGTTAAAATATAAACCAGGGCCTTAGGAAGTAATGTAATTGTTTTATATCTGAGTTGTAACAGCAATCTCTCTGTTTCAGTCACACATCACAGCATCATATGCAATATATATGCAGTATATATGTGTCTAGACTAAGGTTTCCCTTTCTTCCACTCTCTTTTTGAGCATTGTTCCAGAGCCATGCAGAAGGGGATTTTGGGGCTCTGGGTCAAGGGCAGGCACAGTATTAGTTAGCAGTGCTCAGGCAGCCAAGAGAGTAGCCAGCATCCTGAGTGTGTAGCTCAGCTGAGAGAACATCAGACTCCTGATCTGAGGGTCAAGGTTTAAAGTCCCAGTCCAGATAAAAGGCTTGACACGGTTGGATCTTGATGATCTGAAAGGTTCCTTCCAAACTAGGTGAAAGCTATTATCAAACATAGCATAACCAGCTTGTAAAAAGAGAGTATTATCCTGTCTGTCTTCAGTATTGGCATGGCCTTAGCCATTTTTCAAATGAGATTGAGACCTCTACTGGCAGATATGTCCATTTTTCTGAGTCTATCTTTTCTGGTTCCCTAGATACAATTGAAACTAAAGACAGTGTTTGGAATCAAAAGGGTAAGAAATTTCAGTCTGATCCCTCAAGCTGCTTTATTGCATCTTTTCCACCACATTGTTTTAAAGTTTTCCCCTTTTAAAAAAGAAAAAAAATCAGTATTTTTATCCACAGTTTGACACTTGCATCTTCCACCCCAACAGCTATCACTCCTACATAATTGCCCATTTTGGAACAGGAGATGAAGCTCTTGAAAGAGTATGTCGAGGTTATAATCAGGAAAATAACATCTTTATTGGGTAAGTAATTACATGCTATTTTGTTGCTTTTTGCAGTCAGGTCTAAAAATTGATGCTGCTAGGTGCACTGGCCAAGAGGACAGAAGATCTCAATACTTAATGTGCTGTAGTTGTTTTCAGAAGTTGGAGTCAGTGATGTTTGTTTCCTGTCTTTTTGTTACTTCTATCCATGTATTACTTACATGTATTTATATGCTATATAGGATAACTATCCTGCTTGGTTGTTAATTCATGAAATTAGGATAAAAGCAATAAAAAGGGATATATTTGAAAGCTTTGTATTTAGGTAAAGACAGTATCTCGGGTTAGAAGAAGTTAATGATGAATAGTCTCATGTTTGAAATTCTTACAATAGTTAGTTCTTTCTTTGTCAAGGTTTTAACCTCTTTTTGACTCCATCATTCACAATTCTGACCCATCATTGAACTGCGTACCTCAAACCCATGCCAAATATGACCACTGCCTGAACAGTCCTTTCTTCCAGAACACGTACTTTGTGACCTTATAATTTCATCCACAATATTTATCAGTTTCCATGATAGATTTATGGATTTGACTTTTACTTTTTCCAAAACATTTTTGTCGAGCTGATTCTCTGCCAGTATTAGATCACAGAAAACCAGGGGAGGTCTGGAGACCAGGAGCCTGATCTAGTGTAAAATTTTCAGTTTGAACTCACTTTTCCTCTTAATTTGACAACACTTGCTCTTGGTTATGTGCAAGAAACCTTTGTTTTTCCAGGATTTTACTTCTGAGAGGTGGTGTTGATTGATTAAAATTTATTTTATGGAAAATAAGTATTCCATACTGGTAAAACAGAAGCAGATTTTTTACAGATACATTATGTATATTTTTCAGCACAACTGTTAATGTTACGCCTTCACAAAGAAAGAACTAACCCATGTTTGTAAGATGAAGGAGCTTGTCCTAAGGAACAGTGTGTGAAAAAGATTGCTGAACTCAAAAACACAGCAAAGAAGGAAGCAAATTTCTCTGGCTTAGGTATCTAACTAGCATAATTCCAGAAGTCTAGCGAAGAAATTCTCCTAGAAGAATTTTCTTCTTCAGTCAATGAAAAGCTCAGTAATTCTGAAATCTTTAAAAAGGATCTTCTGCCTATTTGAGCTTAGATGGAGTGGTTCATCTACTTATCTTCCTTATCTTCATAGGAAGGATTGTGTCTTGTGCAGAAAAACAAACCCCTGATTGGTCTGGGTGTGTCCTTAGTCACAGCCATTTTTCTTTAATTTTTCCTTTCACAAATGAACGAGATAGACCTTTTCTCTCGAAACAGAAGATCATGTTCAAACAAGGTGTAGCTTGGATGATCCAGTCTTGCATTGATCTTTACTAGATTTATGAATCTATCACCTATTATTACAGTGTAAAAGGGTGCTATTTGCATTGCTGGATTTTCACAGTGGATTTAGCCTGGGTTTAACTAAGGCTACTATTACTACTGCTATTGCCATCATTGCTATTAGTGCTACTATTACTTTCCTTTTTATTTATGAAGAAGTATCTTTTTTGGAGGGTGTATACTGCTTTTTAGTAAATAGCAGGATGCCTTTTCTGTGAACTTTGCTTTGAGAATGCAGACCTTCTTTTTCTGTCTCTGTTGTTTAGGTTGGAAGATCCATATTTGGTAATATATGAAAACCCCATTATCTTACATAATTTTCAGAGAGGCATGCACACTAAACAAGCAGAACAATTGAATTTGCATGTTTATTAATTAGAGCACATTTCAGCACAAAATTTCTCCTACATCAACCTATTCCCATTTGGAGTTATTTTATTCATATATCACACCATCATGAGAGGAATATCCAGTGAAAAAAACTGTACATTTCCAAATAGAGAACCAATTATACACAACTTTTATTGGTAACTTAAAGAAAATAATCCAGAAAGCATATAGTGTGAATTGTTTTTTAAAAAAAGAATGATTTAAATTATCTAAAGAGGAAAAAAAAGAGGCTCTTTGGATGACTACCTATACTGACTGCAGAAGTTAACTTTGCAGATCCTATTGTAGAAACCTTCAACCTACTTTGAACATGCACCTTTTGGTATCATGGAATTCATTACTGATTTGAGGATGCTGTGACTTATACACATAAACTTAGGTTCTCTGGCAAATTCCTCTTACTATACAAGTAAATTTGGAGTAACACCCAAAAGTCATCACAGGAAGAATTTAATTCAAGCCTGAATCAGCCTGTGCAATTCTAACATGCAATAAAAAAGCAGAATTAAGTATTTTCATTGGGACTAAAAGGATATTTTGTGTATCTCTGCTTATACCATCCCTCACAGTCAAGAGAAGGACTTCAAATAACATTCCAGGACATCATACACATTCTGAAATGCTTTCTCAGTCCATGCAGTTTGTGAAAACTGATGATTTTCAGTGACAGTCTTTTGAGATTGAAATCAAAAAGTTCCCCCTTTCTTCCATTCTCTGTCTTGCTGTCTTTCTGAAAGTTTCACTGAAAGGGTTTTCAGACCATTTGAAATTATTCAGCTGTATTGACTCCTTATTTCTTTCTGACTATTTTAAAGGCCCTTTGAACTAGATGGAGGGACTTCTTCTATAAATCAGAGACATAACTTCCCTTCCTTTATTCTTGAATTCTTTCAACACTAAATTACATGATAACACAACCTGAATGGCTGTATATGAAGTAGCTGCCTACTTTATCTGAATGACTGCAGACACAAACTGACTGGAAGATCATGTCTATCTGCTGTTTACGTAATTTGTATCAGGTGAGACACACCAGAATCAGACCACAGTATGGTATTTTAATGTTAAATGTTTGTGAAAGGTACCTACTGCATGTGAAAGCAGAATTGCAAGTTTTGAAACAATGAATTTGCAGGAAGAAAATCATGATGAGATATACATGTCACAAGCAAGGATGAGAATCATTATTACAGTTGTCTGAATTGGAAGTGTTGAATTTTCAACACTGTTTGTTGTCAAGAAAATATTAATTAATTTTTGAAATGGTAACAAAGCAACACAGGTGCTGTCATTATAATTATGATTGTCTGGTAATGACCCAGTTCTCAATGATAATGAAAATCAGTCATAATTAGTGATTCATGCTGCTTTCCATGTTTTTTTTTTTAAATGTTATTTTCATTCCCAGGTGGCAGTTATCTGTTACATGAAGACATGTGTACAAAATACTCTTAAACCTCTTAGACAACCTTCATACATTCTATGTCCTTAGAGCAACTTGTGATTAATCACCTACTAATTAGGTCATTCCTTCACTGTCAATATGTTACAAACTGCATACAAGGTTCTCAATTCCATTGATTACCAGATTTCAGATCCTCTAGAGAAACAGCAAGTTTTATAATAAGACAATGATCACAACTACAGCAAAAATGTTGTTCTCTATTCAAATGCAAAGTACACTGTGTTTCACCACCATATTACCTTTCACAGTCAGTTTCCTTGTTAGGGGTAAAAAATTATTGAAATGGAAATGTACTAGGCAGATTGTTCAGAATGCAAACCAAGCATACATATGACTCAATTCTCAATATACTGAGAATGACATCTATGAAGAACTTCAAAATGTGCAGCAAAGATGAGATCACATCTTGCATATGTAAGCTTTGAATCTGAGGATGAATATTTCCACCCAGTTCAGTTTTACAAAGTAAGCGGAAAGATGCTTCATGTAAATATATACATGTAAATATATTTGTGCACATATTCAAGCTGAGCCATGACCGAGATAACATCAAAGACTGTAAAAGATATGTTCAGATAAGATTAAGATTTAGATAAGATTTTTCTGTGAAAAAATATTTGCCTATGCTTATTCAGCACCTTAGTTTATCTTTCTGCCATGCAAATAATCGTGTATTTAGCCTCCCAATAACTGATCTCAACATCTAGTTATTTTAAACATTTAAATTTTAACAATTAAAAGCGATTGCTGGTGACTTCAGTACTGAACAGCTGCAGGTGAACAATAGATTTAGTTTGTATTTTTATTTATTCAGAAACCAAATTCTTTAGTAGGGTTAAAAAGATAGCTGAATTGATGTGGAAATACAAAGCTAGGATCTTAAAAGCACTAGCAGATGTATTTAGTCCAAGGGAGGAGCTTAGAGCAAAGAATTTTTCTCCTTCTCAGTTCAGATGAACTTTCAGAAAACAATGCTAATACTGGTTTTTGACAATTACATAGATATTAAATGGAACAACTAATTTAGAAGTTATAGGTCACAGCAAACATACTGACACACTCCTCTCCCCTTCCTTCCCTCTGCCCTCCCCAGAGTGTACACACTGCTCCCAAATGCATGAATAGAGAACTGGAAAGGACTTCACATTGTATTTAAGGCTTCTACATTTACCTCCATCATGAGCTCCTCAATGAAAATAGCAGCATTCTCCTGCTAACAAGAAGAAAAAAAAATCTGAAACAATATGGTTCATCAATCTTTCTTGATTTTTAGGTTATTACAAACCCCTAGAAACAGGGCTAAAAATTGAATTTGGGGGAGAGGGAGATGGCAGGATATTTGAGTAAAATTTCTGCCAAAACTATCAGCCCATTCTCACTGCATTGAAGACAACAAGCTATTGACATCCCATCCTCTTGCTTCTTTTGAGCTTTTGAAGTAGTGGTTGATGGCACTAACAGAGGCAGGCAGTAGATATATGCCAGTGCAATTAATTGAAGGAACCAGAATGGATGACTGTCCTCAAGAGCTCACTGTGAGGATGGCTACCAAGGGAGCCTAAATAAAGTGACTAGAAGAGATCAAGGTTATTACAGAATCCCATATAAATGGCTGGAAGCAACAAAAAACAATGGGAGAGCAGAGTGTAGCATGAAAGAAAATAGAATAATACTTGAAAAGCAAATTATGCATTCAGGAGTGAGTAAGGTACCAGGGTGAATTAAAACACTGAACAGTAAATACCAAATCCTGCNACAGAATCCCATATAAATGGCTGGAAGCAACAAAAAACAATGGGAGAGCAGAGTGTAGCATGAAAGAAAGTAGAATAATACTTTAAAAGCAAATTATGCATTCAGGAGTGAGTAAGGTAACAGGGTGAATTAAAACACTGAACAGTAAATACAAAATTCTGCTTACCAGTGATCAAGACAACACTTGTGAAGATAACATTAACTTCTTTAGTTCTTTGGTAGCACAATCCCTGCATTTCACAAACTCTTTATGAAAACTATACTGACTAGGAGAACTGCTGTTTTCTTTCTGGATGAAATTTTAAAACTGCAAAAATAAACTGCATAGTAGGTATTGTTTTCTATTTTTTCTGAGAATATCACGCTGAGTGCATCTTTCAAGTGCATATGAGCAGCTGAGATCTCACTGCAGAATGTCCCTGGCTGAGTTAAAAAGTAATAATGGATATTTTATAAAAGGAATTAAAAAGAAAATATGTGCAATGTATCAGTAACACAGAGAGGAAAATGAGATTAGGCATGTAGAGAGAGAGGCAGAGAGAGATCGAAGCTGTTTTCCCAAGCAGCCTAAGCCTTTGGATGACTATAGTAATAAAAACCTGTTAGCAGGTTCCATGGGAGTCTGAAGATTGATTATGTATCCTAGTACATTTGTGCTTCCCATGCTGAGAATGTCTTTTTAAACCGCTGATTTCACAATCTACAGAAAGGTTGAAGAAGGGGGCATTCGCTGTGATCTAGGTAGATTGAAAGGTTCAGAAACTTCCTTGAGAACATGATAAATATTTCTGCTTCTCCCAGCCCTTCAAAGATTTGCAGTCACATAAGACGTGAAATTCTTGATTGATAAGAGGTAGTTCACCTTGTAAAAGCCTTCACTTTACAGCTGAATTAAAGAGATGCAATGAGGTTAATGAAGTCACTGATTCAATGAATTAGTTCAAAATATATATATTCACTCAGCTCAGTAAGCAGACTCTCACTCAGTGAAATTTGCTGTGATACCTCTATGAACAGTCCTTCCAAAATGTTCATAAAGGTAGCAGAGCCATAACAACTTGCACTATATGAAATTATAATGTAAGCATATTTCTTGCATCATTTGACAAACAATGAAGAGCTTTTAATGAAATAGCAGGTTTCTTCCATTATCCATCCCACACATTGGTTTAACTCACAGCAACATTTGGTCTTCCATGCTAACTTGGTTGTTTGCTTTATTGACTCCACTTGGTTTTGTGTTGTTTCCCTTTTTTTCCCCCTTTTATTTCCCATTATTTCCCTTTTCTTACCCACAGATTATTTGTCACACAGCCAAATCTGGTTTTATTAGGCTCTTAATAAATATTGAAATAATAATGAAGGTAACCTTTAGAATCAAGTCTGATTAATTTTCATATTTGTAAATGCAACAAGGAGGAAGAAAGTAAATGTGCAATATTTACCAAAGAATTTTGAACAATCTGAAGTCTTACAGAAATAAAATAACAATCTGTAAAACAGCAGCAAGATATAGTTCGATATTGCCCTTTATGTTACTGCTATTTGATATTTTCTCTTTTAACATGTTAGGAAAAAATAAAAAAGTGTAGTATTCTGAATTTCATTGGAATTGGACATCTACATTTTATATCCCTTTAAATATCCCCTACAAAACAATTTAATTTTGAGAATTCATGATTTTTTCACCCCAAATTGGGTCACATATAGCTACCTGAGAAAAAAAGGGACTGCTGATTTCTTCAATCATTTGGAAAATTGTCATAAAATAAATAAATTGTAAGTTTAATATTCTCATAAAGACAACATATTCAATATGTAATAAAAAATGGATTGTTTTATTAGGAATGCACAGATGCCAAGGTCATGATGAATTAAAACTCTGAACTCTGGAAATGGCTAGTTTTGATCAAATGATACTTTCAAAGTGTATACTTAACAGATATCAAGTATAACATTTTACAATATTCATTATTATTATTTTAAAAAAAATTATATGGACTCAAAGTCTCACAAAAGTATTTATTCTACATGACTGTGAGTTAAAAATCTGATAATACTGAAGTACTTAAAGTGAAAGGACTAAAAAAATGTATGGAAAGTCATGTGGAATATACTGTGGGATATGACAAGTGAGTCTATGGATCCTTGGTGTCTTGTACACTAACTACTTCATTATTTTAAAGCTATAAGAGAATACGAAAGAGCAAACTCATAACAATGCATTACAACAGACCTTCTCTGAGTTTATAATGATGAGGTTTACTAGTACAACACTAGTTTTGCAAATTGAGTACTTCAAGACTTCTGAAACTGAAAACCAGCTTAAAGTACCTGTAGCATATGCTAAAAATAACCAGATTTCTGTGCAAGGTGCTGAGTAATTTGTGAGATCACTTCCTTGTCATTTATGAGGGAGGCATATTAAGAATGCAATATACAAAGGAGAATAATATTTTCAACAAAAATTTTTAAAATATAAAAAATTAAAATTTGAATTTCAATAATGGTGCAACCTTAGTAAATAGTTTATTAATTGTACAAAAAATATGGTGGCTTTACTTATGTGCATTGTTTTCATAAGGAGCCAGTGCAACAACACTCAAGTGAGACTGCTGCTTGGCTTTTGCCATTCTGAGAGAAGTTTACATTTTCTTGCAATAGATAATGAGAGCAAGAGCTAAACCTGCATCTCAGAAGGAGCCATGTTTTTTGCTCTTTGCTATGCTGGCCAAGACCAGCTGCAAGGTCAAGACCTGTTTGCTGCTCACCATGTTTATGTTGGAAAAGGTAAAGGGCAGCAGTGGGTATGAATGTGGGGAAAAAAAAGGCATTTGAACAAGTATCTTAGCTGGGGGCAATTGAGAGATGGAAGTAGGTGTGTGCTGTAGGCAGGAGGAGGGTGTGGGGAGCTGCATCCTGAAGCTGAGCCAGCAGCTGTTAGTACAGAGAGCCAAGCACAAGGTCTCTACATGGTCCTTGGAGGGCAAGGATAAGTGCTATCAAGAAACAGCATTCATGGAGGGTGGAAAACATAGTGCAATACTTTATCAGATCAGAGATTTCACTGAAAACATTCAGTTTCACTGGCAGTGTTGACAGTGCAAGGACAATGGCAACAGAGGGTATTACAAATAGCATAGTGACTTAGTCTAGTGACAGGGAAGTGCAGAATTCCTCGAAATGTCCCAAATAATGACTTCATGGCCCTAATTAATTGTTGATAGTTAGAACCTGGAAAAGACAGAAAATAAGGGGTTTCTTGAGAAGACTTCGACTTGTAGGGAAGTAACTGTATGTTGATGCCAGGTACACACAAGCAACATCTATCAACCTTACATTTAAAAAGTTCTGTGATATGCAGGTTTGTTATTTGGACAGGCAACCTGACAGCAGAGACTGATGCATCCGTCTGAGAAGAATAAGAATATAAATCTCTGTCTTATCATAAGGAGCAGATAGGGATGAAGTGGAGAGCATAATCTATTTAGGTTTCCAAGAGACATTTGACATTGCATTGTAGAATAGAATAATATATCTTCAGGTTAGTATGTCAGGCACAGCAGACTTGCTTCCTTCCAGACTTCTCAAACTGCAATGAGGGACACCAACTACCAGGTGCAGAACACAGTTACTTCCTTAGTTTTCTTCCCAACATTTTTGTACTTCTACTCCTTGTATTTTCTAGAAAGTTTGTATTTCTATCCAGCTTCCAATTGTTTCTTCTTCATGCTGTCTTTTCTGTTTATGAATTTTGACTCTTTCTCTTATTCATAAAACAAGAGTGCTGGGGAGGCATCCTTACATATTCAAACTGGTTTGATATTGGATTAACATCCTGTGTGTATCAATTGGAGAATGGAGAGGAAGCACCATTTGTCATGGCCTTGGAACTAGAAAAAATACTCCTAAATATGAGAGGACTGCCTCTGCCTGTACTTCTCTGGGATCACTAATGAGCAGTAGGGATATTGCACAAGTGCTGCATGAGGTACTGGTATGAATAACAGTTAATCAGATATGGAGACTTGAATAGGGTATAGAAATAACTCTAATATTAATAAAGCCTCACATAGCTGCAGCAGGACTCATGCTTCTGGATATTTTTACTTACTCCTCTTTTTCTTCCATTTTACCTCCAGGGATTCAATTTCTGGATGCTTAAATACAACATTTGATCAAAATACATAAAAGAGTAAATGTATACTGCAGTACATACTAACCCTCATGCACTGCTACTTGCTGTCTTCTCTTTAGCATGAAAACGAAAACAGCTTTGATATGTCACAGGACATCCCCTATATCAATGCACACATTTCCATTCTTTGTAGCTGCATAGTAAAGTGAAGCTGTCACTGAGATGTCATCCATTCTAATATCAACCTTCAATAGATATTTAGGATGCCAAGTACAGACACCTTTGTTTCGGGAAAATGTGAAGCTGTCTTTGGAAGCAAGTCAGGCAATGTAATACAAAAAGCAGCTTTATTAGTTCAGATCAATTAGGGGTTTGCTTTCAGTAACCAAAACCAGTTTGTATATATTTCATTGCAGAACTCAGACACTTCTCGGAGGCTATGAGAGGCATTTTTGCAGATGAGAGGATTCTAAATTCTCCTGGAGGGTTTGGGTAGATTACAAGGGGAAATTAAAATGGACATGAATCATAGAAACCTACAATGATTTAGGATTATGGAGGTTATTTTGTTCAATGTCTCACTCAACACATGACTGACCTTTATGTTACACAGATTGCACAGGATCTCACATAATTAGCTTTTCAGCATATCTGTGAATAGAGATCCCTTGGGACCTTTGGGCCCCAGGTCCAGAGTCTTACCATCATCCCTGTGATTTTTTTGCAGTCTAAATTTCCCTTGCTGCAACTTGCATCTCTTTGCTTTTGTACATCAGCTACACATCTCCAAAAATAATCCAATTCCTTGTCTACAAGCCTGATTAGATAGTAGAAAATGGTCTTTCAGCCCCATCATCCTTCTCATCTTCAGGATGAATAAACCTGTTTTCCCAGTGTTCCTTTGGATTTCAGGTTCTTCGGTCTGAAAAACTTTCCACGAGCACAGCCCTTTGCTGGACTTAGGTCCAGTTTTCTACGTCTTTCTTGCACAAGGGACTCCAAAACTGTACATAGAATGGATGCAAAGTCACAAGTGGTGAACAGAGGGCAATAATTATTTCTATTGACATGGTGCCAGGCTGTAACTAATGCAGCCCAGCAAGTTAGCCATCTGCATAAAGGAATGGAGTATTTTTAGGTGGTAAGTCTAAGGAGTTCTGTAATTCAGTTTAAGAATTTCAGTAGACAAATTTTGTGATGTTTATACTGCCAGTAACTTTTAAACTGCCAGTAACACTTGATTAACTATTTAGAAAAATTACTCTAGAAAATACACATCTCAGAATTGTTTTGGGAAAAATACTTCTAAAAAAAACCTTAAATGTAATTGTATATAAGGAGTAGCATTTGATAAAGGAAACCTTTCACCTTTTGAAATAATGAATTCCTTTATCAAACAACCCTTTTAAGTAATAAGCACAAATGTAGAATCTGTCTTAAGAATTTTCTCAGTGCATTAAACCTGCCCTTTAGAAAAATTATAATTGCTAAGTGAGATAAAATTCGTATGAGTTTGCCCTTTCTACTGTTGTCTATCAAATATTTGTCAGGAATTTTAGGTAACGAAGTGATCTTTGTGTTCTTCTCACAGAAAATAACAATGACATAAGAAATAACCATCAATGTCGGCACGTGCTGTTAATTATGACCACAATGACCTATTCATACTGACGCAGTAGGTGTTCAGTCTTCATTAGCATAATGGTTTATAGAACTGTAAATATATACAGATGAGTTTAACTGTGGCTGAGATAGAATATATAAAAGCTCTACAAATCAAAAGGATTTAGTAATGCAATGGAGAAGAAATTTAGAAATTTCATATGGGGTAGAAAAATATGATCAAATAGAGATAACTTTCAGCAATCAACACATGCTTCAATCTAAAAAGATTCAAATTTTGTGAGTATCATCAAATAGAAATTTCTTTCTGGTATGTGGATTCCTTGTAAGTAAATAAATAAAAATATTGCAATAGCTAAATAATGTAAATGGGAATCTGCAAATCATGTTGGACTATTCAGTTTAATCAAAACCTTGGATTTTGACTTCACTGGACATTGCACTTGGCAAAGCTGAATTTAGAATGAGTCTACTCTATTAAATAAAACAGGAATGAGATGTGGTTAGGTTCAGTGATAGAAACCATGAAAAGGACAGGAGAAAATCTACTTTATATTGTATGTGCTTTGCTTAGACTTGAAAGAAAATATAGTCCTAGATTTCTGGATGTAACAGAATGCAGCATCAGCAGCAATTGTCTTAGTAAACTTAGATGTCTCTGTGCAGATGGGCACAACTGAACTGGTCAGTTGTAGTGTATTACTATTATATACTATTACTATAAATCAGATGACTACATTAGACCAGATGAATCCCTGTACATTCAGTTATGCCTCTTCATTGAAAATGAAGTTATTAGTTTTACTTTACAGGGGTATAAAATGAATAGAAACCCAAATCCCAATCATGATTTTATGGACTGTATAAAACAAACCTTACATTCTGACTGAAGCAAGCAATTGTATTTTGGCAAGAAGAATTATCATCTTTGGCAAGCCACTAAACCTCAGGAACTCCTCTTTTTGGGAAAAAGTTTACTGGCGTCTGTGACTTAATCTGGAGTACGTGAAAAGCCACAGAAAATAGCAAACCAACTTTGATTCTGGCCAGATCAACTGGAATTTCTGAGCTTTGAGAAAATTAAAAAAGACATAAACACAACAGCACACAATTGATGTCTTCTCCTCACTGACAAATTAGTTTCTGCATCTTTAGAAAAACAGTGACAAAATGGAACAGTACTCAGCAAAACAGTAAAACCACTTGAATTCTGTGCTTATCCCTATTGCCAACTTCATGTGCAGCCTTGGGCAAGTCACTAATCCTATACACATCTCCAGTTACCGAGGTGATGAATGAATGAGCCCTAATGCACTGAGTGCTGGGAAAAATAGTTATTAGTTTTTGAAGAGCACTTTCAAAGGGCCTGGTGCAGTATAAATGACAGATACTTATTTTAGACAAGAAAGCAACAGTTACGACCTTTTTCTTTCAAGGATTTTGTTAAAGGAAAACAGAAGTGTTGTCAGAGTAAGTTATTTTCTAACATAGAAGCAATAGAGAGGTACATACCTCTCAATTGTAGGTAAATACAATAGATGTAAGACTGCTGCTTTTAAACTGACACATTAAGAAGCTGTACTGGTTATAAGAGATAGCTGAGGGAGTGTGCTGACATTTATGTTGTACCTCAGGTTTATGTAATCATTATTCTACATGCCACAGAACATACACTGAGATGCCCTGGTTTGTGACAGTGCATATAAATTCTGGCCAAAAAGCTTCATGTAATAAAAAAAATAAAAAAGAGACATGCATTCTTAATGTTAATATACTCAGATGATATTCTGTAGTAGGATGAAATATATGTCAACACTGAACATATCTCAGCAGAGATCACATAGGTTGAAAGGGGAATTTAGAATTCTTTTCAAAGCTTTCTCTGTGAAAAGATCAATTTCTTCCAAACCTGGATAAAGGATCTTAGTCTTATTAGAAAAATGTCAAAAATGAAATCCATTTCTGGTGTGTACATTTTCAATATTAAAGATGTGAACTGAGTGAGGAATACAGTTATGTGAAAGAGGATGAAAATGCATTAAAATATTTTTTACAAAATTTTAAGTTTTTCAGTATTTGCCTTTTCAACACTATGGCTGAGAATTTGGTCAGGATCCAGAGCTGAAAGATGAACCGAAAATTAGTAAGGAACATAAGACTGACATGTCTAGCCTTATTGCTTTACCTGAAGGAGTGAGGGCACATTAATGGTTTTACAGCTTTCTGTAAACCATATTTTCACACTTCAAACAAATCTCATCTGGCAGGGAAATCCAGCATTTGAGGTTTGCTTTCTTCTCAAGTTAGGACAAAAGCCATATTTCTGCAGTTATCAGTGAAATGAGCACTTCCATCAGCCCCTCAAAAGAATGAACTTGGACAAAAGAATCCTAACAAAGTTTTGCAACATTAAATACCGCATAAATTAAATATTATTAATTTTCTATTATGTAAGAAAATAATTTAGATCAACTAAAGTTGACAATGGCCCAAAGGTAAACAAAGATTGTATAATGAAATACATTTTAACATTATTATTATTGGAAAATGAAGATAACCAGGTAATTTTTTCCCAAGATAAATATTACCTAACTATTGCATTCCCATGGGTTTTTCCCGTGGGATAAAACTGCATTTTCCAATAGGAAATAAGTCAGTTATTTTTGTGGGGTTTTTATTCTAATCAGCTGGTTTTGTTTCATAGCATCTGAGCAAATCATTATCACGGTAGGCCAAGACAATTTGTCCAGAAAGGTCTTTACCATTCAGGCTACCCAAGGATGCAGTATGTATCAAAACAAGCTATTGTCTTATCTTGATTAGAAAGAAAAACATATAGATAGACTCATTCTTTCATGCAGTGACTTCTTTAAAAAAACCCTTACGATTAGGAATGAGAATTCCGTTCTCCATGAGAATTTAACAATTAAATAACTGTTGGTGTTGCTGTTATTGCTTGAACATACCAAATTGTTGCAATTTACAAAGAGCATAAGGCTTTGTTTATTTATGGCTTTGATCAGACTGCGAAATGTCAGGACATGACACATGACTACAAAGCAGAGGATTTTATTTTTTTCCCCAAAACATCCCATCTACTGAAACCCTCATCTATTGCTAGTTACTGTTAACAACTCCATTCTGAATTAATCTGAAAATATGGAAAAAGATATTTGTGCTTGATTATGATGCAGTAAGTTTCTAAATAAAAGCACTTAGAGTCAGCTGTTAGCTACCAGAGATGTTCACATATAGGTGGCAGTTATGACATAGTACCTACAGGAGATCCAAGCTCCAGTGAAATAGCAGTAAATGCCAGGCAGGAAGATTAGGTATGCAATGTAAGCCATATCATTTGAGTGGACCTTCAAATGGTGCCTGGTTTGTTCTATGGTGGCACTAACTAATCATAGACTGTTAATGCTGCATGCATTAGAGAGTACTGAATGCAAAAACATTTTATTATTTTGAATTCAATTCAATTCCCAATTCTGGAAAGCTTCAATGAGAAGTTCTTGCATTCTTCTGTCTATTAAATCTTAATTCTGTTTTTTGAATCCTTCAAGACTCTTTCTGCTAATACAATTAATGAGTCTGAGAAAAATAAATACAAAATTCAGTGGACAGTTAGTGAATCAAAATGGCATATTTTCACACTCTATTCAGCAGAGAAGTAAGTAGTTTGGAGCCTCATCCATAGTCATACATAATTCTCATATTAAAAAACAACAGGGACATATCTTACAGCTTTAAAATAAATTCTATTCACTGACATGATTATGATCTAGCTGTAAGGCTTTGTAAAACTAAACACCTGTATTAAATTTTCTTCATAAGCAATGAAAAAAAGCAATGAGAAAAAATATAAAGCATATTCTACATAATAATTGTTAAAATAGCTTTGGTTCTTAATCTTGCACTGTAATAAAATAAAATGAAGAAAATTCCATTAAGGTTGTCCTTTTATTACTGTCACGTATTTTATAGAGGTCCCTTGTTCTTTCCTGTGCTTAGATCTTTAAACAGTCACAATAACAGCTGTTCCTGGCTACAGAAGGTGCCTGCAGTGTTATAAACCAAGCATATGTTTCTAATTGTATTGTCTCACCTGAGTCCAGTTCCCTCACAACTGGAGTTGTCATGAAGGTTTGAGTTTATGTGCACATGTACTGCTGAAATGGCCTATGAATCCTCTGTTGGATATTCATAAAGTCTGTGGAGTGTGAGGATTCTGCCTCCCTATTTAGTATCTGAGATGTTCTGAGCAATGAGGAAGACATTTACTTCCCTTCACTTACAACACTTACAACAGATCTGGGCAAGAATCACTCTGTACCAACCAGTTTGTTGCTACTATAAAACACAATGGCTGGAGATTCTCCTTGACATCAGATTCTCACACATTTTTGTATCTGACTATTCAATGTAGCCCACTTTCATGATGCTAAAGAGATACCAATTATTTTTAGGTTTGTCAGTATAAAAAGGCTGTTATACACTGAAACTAGCATCTGTCTAGACCAACTTTTTTATATTCAGAAGGAATCATATGAAACAGAATAGTTCTTTCCAGAACTTTAGTTACTAAATCATATTCAACAGCAAGCTGTCCATCTCCTCCTCACTCTGCTTTGCCTCTGTCTTTGCAGAGGTCTGCTGAAAAGCTCCTGTTCCTCCACAGTTCAAACACTGGATTGGGTAGACAGGAATTTCTTGAGGTTCTGTGTGTTTCCACAGCTTCAAATTTCTTTCTTGGAAAAGTAATAGATTCAGTACATTTCCAGTGGACTAAAACACGTTTTTTCCTTTACATTTCTATCTGTGTTACTTTAACACTTACAAAGAATAAGCATAGGAAAGCTACTAGTGTTGATGGTCCTCTGTCCCTTTGTACACTGAGAGACTAGAAGAAAGAAACTCATAACTTGTGACTGCACACATGTGGCAGAAAGAGAACATTCACAGAAACATATAGTTTTGAAAGAACATATAACCATTTTAGCTCTGTCTCACTAATAGCTCTAAGTACTCCTCTGAGTTACAAGTATAGCTCCATTAAGCTACTAACCAGACAAAGAAATGAGGTTGCAAACAGAAAGCAACTGAGATGCTAGGTGATTTTTATAACTTTTTAACAGTATCTGTCTCTCTCTGCTGGTTAAAGATGAGCTCTAGAGGAACCACTCCACTTGATTAGGTATCCCATCATGCTTGAAAAGTGCTGAGAAGGATTCACATAGTCTGTGCGCACACTGCCCTTGTTAGAGAATGATACAATAGCAGAGATATCACATTACCTTCTGTAATGACAGGCTGGGCTCCTTTTATTCAGCTCCATTTGTAGTAGATCAGCTAAGGCATTTTACAAAATGTTGGGGAAAATTTACTTAGTTATTTAATGAAATACCCTTTGCTTTAATGCAAGGCATAACCCAGTTACTACCCCCTTTAATTTCAATTATGCACAAAGAATTTAAAATGCAGAAAGAAAAATAATTTTTTACAGAAAAATCAAACTCTCTGTGATTTTTCCAATGATTTTTAGTTTCAGGACACAACAGAAGTCCTCTAAATGCTATATTCCTTTGGGCTTTCCTTTACTGGAGTAAAAGAGTTTAACTATCATAGACTCAGACCTTTCTGGGCTAGACAGTGTGTGGCTGGGAATATTCTCAGTTCTGTCTCATCAGTTTGTATATACACTTCATGTGACAGTTAATGGCAGTCTTTTGAATAGTTTCATGTGTATGTATGCTTTCACCAACACCCTACAGAACATTCATGCATACTTGAAATAATAATAAAAACCCTCTTATTGTTCCATGCAGCAGAATTACCTTGTTTTTTCAGGTTATTGAAGAAAGCATTCTAAAAAACCTTGGTGCTGTCATTTATTTTTCTCTTGAAGATTCAAGGTCAGGTGAGAATGGTGCCTTATAGTAGGGGAAGAACACAACAAAACAGTTATTCCTCCTCTTTCTAAAAGTATCTGAAAAAAATATGGCACTTCAGCTCATTTTGTATTTTTACCCACAGCATGTATTTGTCTTGTCCATAGGTATTGTTGATAAGAGCTGTTGTAGGAGATGCTCACAAAAATGGCAACTGATCTTTGTCAAGATCAAGCTGAGAATATATTATACCTTTTCTGATGTCATAAAGCAGGAAGTTTAATAACCTTAATTTTCTTTTTTTTCTTGTTTATTAAAGACCAAGATTTTCAATAATTTGTGGGCCTAAAGAATTAATGTCTGATAATATCACAACCTGGAATCAATTTTATCTAACATCAGCATGTAACTGGAGTATACCAATTTTCCAGCATAGCTCTTTGAAGCTAAAAGGATTTAGCTTCTAAAAGGATAACCATTTCTAAAAGGATACATACATCTCATACATACTTCCTCTGCATTGATTCCACAGTGAACAAAAGATAACTTATTATACATACCTCAGGTAGGTCTCTAAAGTTAAATGAGATGAATTTAGGCTCTAGTAATTGCAAAAAAAATACTAGAGAAAATCTAATTCTACATTCTCAAGAGAAAGTACTTTGTTTGAAAGTCAGAACTGATGACAGATACACTGAGAAGACCCCTATCTTTCATCATATAATACAGAACAGCAGATGGCATTTATTAACATTCTATAATAAGTTTGAGATGCCCCAGGCAAACTGACAAAGCAACAAACATGATGTGATGTTACAAGCAATAAAACAGTTCAACTCAAATAGAGAAAGGTGCTGCAGGGGGTATATACTGCTAGAAAGAGAGGGATAGGCTCTGTCTTCAATGGGGAATGAATAACAGAACCCAGTGGATTCAGGAGCAAATACTCTCAGACAAGTACATTTTTTCCAGCTTAAGATTGTTACAGCTGAGGTCAGTGCATCTCCTGGTCAGGCATCCAGAGAAAATTAATACAGGAGGCATACGATGGATAAAGTAATGACGATAGAAGAAGGGGTTACTACTCTGTAGATACTTGTTGATTTCTTTAATAGGGATGAGAAGAAATTCAAATAACATTCAGGAGAAAGAAAAATAATGTAGGTATACCCTGATGGATGTTAAACTGATTCCTGCTGCTCAGGAAAGAGATTTTGGAACCACTGTTCATCATCTCACTGCTCAACAGAGTTACAAGCACACACCTGGTGGTGAAACAGTGAGGAAAGACACAGAAAATGAGACAAAAATAAGACTGCCTGTCAAAATACATTTTGTATTCACATCTTGAATGCTAAGGACTTATTTTGGTCACCCCTGCACCAAGCAGTACCAAGAACAGCACAGAGAATGAAGAAATTGAGGTATGAAACTGCTGCTGTACAAAAACTAAACAGATTGAGGATTATGATTTATAAAACAGAAGTGTTATGAGAGAGACATGTAAAATCATTAATGACTTTTTAAAAAGGGAAGAACTAAGATATCTAAAATGAGAATTAACATAGAATAATCAGCAAAGTTCTTTCATGGTAAATATGGTAAAGGTCAAATTGTAGAAAGCTCTTTTGAAACAAAAGAAATTGGAAATTATTTGACAGCAAGTGCAGTACTCCTGGAGATGCCTATAACACTTATCTGCACTAACTAGCACTCAAATTATAGCTGAGAATACATGCAGAGAAGGGTTCTTTTCCTACAATTTTTCTCTTTTCCCTAGAATTTGGTGCTAAATATTCTCATGTGAAGTCCAGGAAGGGTTACATCTGCAAAACTGACTGAAGAAAAGTGTGGAGAGAGGATAAGAAGCCTTGCAGTTAGAAAGCAGAATGTATGTTAAGATTATATATATATCACAGCCTAAGCAATATATATATATTACAGGTCCTTATTGTTTTCATTTCCGCAAGTACATCCAAATCTAAAAAGCAAAATTAATTATTGCCTTGCCCAATTCTTTGATGTGAAAACTAGCCAAATGAAAACTTGAACATAAATGCCAGTGGGCATGTCAGAGTAACCAAGGTAAAAAGATAAAAGCTGGAAAACTGAATGAGCTTTTAATCTAAAAGTAGTACTGCACTGATTTTATCTTGCTGGCAGCAAGCTAGTTGGTCATGGCAACTGTCCTGTCTTTGTTTCCCCTGAGAAATAATATTTGTAGTAGAAAGACATGGAGAGCATAAAATCAGGTAAATAAATGTCAAATTAAATTCTCCACAGGAGAATTCTGTGTACAGAAGACATATAAAACCAATGGTAATAAGTCACAAAAAATAGATCCAGTCTTGCAGCTGGTCACATACATAGACCATTCCTGTGAAGCCAAGCTAACTTCACTTATTTAAAGAATCAAGGGTTACCATGCTATCACCTTCATCATGCACAACCCCTAGCTACAGAAAGACCTGTTTGCCTAAATGACTATGAAGTGTGAGTGTTGAATTCTCAGTTCTGCTGCTGCTTTCTTAAATGATACAACAAAACCAAAAGGTTTTTACTACATTAACAATAGAAACCCATTGGCATTTATTTGTAGCATTATGATAAGCATCAAGTTTTTGGACCTATGGCACGAGTTCCAGTCCTCTGTCACTCTCAAAGTAAAGAAGTTTTCTTCTCATGATGAAATGGAATTTCCATTACTTTCATTTGTCACCTCTTATCCAGTCCCTGGACACCCCTGTAGAGAATGTGGTCCCATCCTCTCGACACTCACCCTTTAGATATTTATAAGCATTAGTGGGAACCCCTCTCAGACTTCTCCAGACTAAACAGACTTTTCTTCATAAGTGATGCTCCATTCCCTCAATCATCTTTGTAACCCTTTGCTGGACTCTGTTCAGTACTTCCCTTTCTTGAGCGGAAGGTTCCAGAACTGAATGAAGTACTCCAGATGTGTCCACAACAGGGCAGAGTAGATGCGCATCGTGTTTTGACTTCAGAGAGAAGAAAGAACCAAGTGTCTCTCATTCCAGCTGCCCCCTTTGTGTGGGTGGCAGACTCAAGAGGGGAAAACAACACTCGTGGGTTGAGACAAAGCAAAAAAGAACAACAGAACAACATTGGTAACAAGAAAAGAACAATAACAGGAGTGAAGGAATGTACAGATGTGATACAACACCAGTCACGGCTGCCCAGCCACTTCCTACCCCCCTTCTCAGCCAGCCCTGGCTACCACTGGGCTTGGCTTAGGTGGTAATGGGATACCTATCTTCCAGAATTGACTTTATCCCCAGCAGAACCAGGACAACAGGGAAGATGACATCCCTTGTCCTGCTGGCCATGTTCCTGTCATTGCATGCCAGGAGATAATTTGCCTTCCTGGCTACAAGGACACACTGCTTGCTCATTGACAACTTCTTGTCCATCAGGACCCCCTTGCGCCTCCCTGCAGAGCTGCTTTCCAGAGGATCAACCCCTAACCCGTACCTCCATATGGGCTTTTTCCTCTCTAAGTGCAGGATCCTACACTTGCCCTTGTACAACATCATTAGATTCCTCTTCAAATAATAATGCTGTATAACTTTATTTTAATAGGGATATAGGGGCCAAATCTTTCTCTAAAAAAAAATTTAAATATATCAACAACCCCTTAGATTCAATTCATATAGGTAAAAATAAATAAAAAAGATCAAAATATAGAAGTAATAAATAAAAATGAACTCTAAATCTCTGATCGTCTGCTCAATAAAGGAATCAAAGCAACTCAAGAACTCCAACTCTTTCAGAGAGGAATCATAATATTACAGAATAATTTTTTAAAACAGTATATTCCAGTTAATGAATCAATGTGCTGGATTATTCAGGAACTTCTTCTCCTAGTGGTGGAGTTTTACAATTCCTGTCACTGAAGAGTCACCATACTTGCCAAAGAGCACAATTTTTGAGTTCCTTCATTATCAGTAAATTGCTTCATAAGATGTTATTTCTGCATAATCAGAGCAAATACAGATGCTTGCTTTTCCAGATAGCACTTCAAAGGAATCTCAGTTCATATCCATCCACAAAAATGAAGTTGCAGAATAAACAAAACCGCCCAAACTAGTTAATTTCAGCTATAGGCTGCAGGAGTCTTTGCCTGCAAATAAGTGAGGCTGTAAGATGAACAGCTTCCAAGTTATGGACCTTTGTGTTTTCCCATTCCTCTCTTTCAGGATGACCCAGAGAAATTGATGTTAAGAAAAGCATTAATTATGTATGGTTCCTGCAGAAAATAGGTAGTGGAAGGATTGTAATTCATACAACTTACACATTTGAAGGGAAGAGATAAGGGACATCAGGGTGCGTGTGTTTTGTTTCTGTCTTGGCTTTTAGGATTCAAATCACCCATGAAAGGACAATCTCTGGTGCTCTGCTAATGACTTCTGTATTACCATAGTGGTTTAAAAGCTCCAGAAGTTGTCTCTCCAAAGGCCATTTGAAATGCATCTTAATTCTTCCTGTACTTTACAATACAATTTCTACAGTTAAAAGAAAGTTTTGATTCTGGATCCCATAATAACTTTGAGGATGGTAAGTTCCAGAGAAACCACTGTTACATCTTGTCTTCTACATTTTGTGAAGGGCATTTAAGAAATTATTTATAAGTGTTTTCTACAATTAAAATTGTTTTAAAAAGAAGGGGGTTTTGTTTATACTTCTTGAAGTTTTATAATTTTGAAGACACTTTTTTCTTTACTGTTGATTGATGCAAGTCACAACTAGATATGATTGTAAATAATTTAATGCTGTTTGATAGAATTTGTCAAAACAAAATAAGATTAAAAGCATATTTATTGGGCATTATTCAATTTCATATAGACTTGGAATCAATCGATTTGATGAAAAAAAAATAGTGGCATAAATTATTCACAGGAAGTAATTCAACCAGAGATAACAAATACAGTACAGTAAATAGGTGGTTGCATTACTACACAAAAGGATCATTTAAAATGCTTTATCACTTGGTTCGCCTTTTCTGCCCTTCTTCATCTTCTTTGCAATCCAATAAGGCTGCAACATGAAGAGCATTAATGTTTCTATTTGAAAGGTGCCTACCCTATTGATCATCTCCTCTGATTGTCAGCACAAAAGTGCATTTTATTTGTATTCTGAAAGCAATATTTGGAACAGTTTTGGTGAGTTAATGCTTTTTTTCCGAGTCTGTACTTCAAAACAAAACCAAATTACTGCTGGAGTCTTATAGCATCATAACCATTTAAAATTTTTTGAACAAACCAATTACTACTCTGAGCTTCTTTGAAGGCTGCCAATTTTGTGTTGTCATCACAACATTCTATGGAGCAGTAAAAAAGTCAACCAACTAAATTACCAAAGCAAAACAATCCCTAAATTTGCATGGTCTGAAGCATAATAGATAGCATAAAAGGCTGACAATAAGAGCCCTATGCACATGCCCATGCCACCTCCACTGCAATTCTCTGGTTTCGTTTCTACACAAACAACTGGTCTTTATTATGGCTGTGCCTTGTCTAACGCCAGCAATTCATCCCAGCCCTTTCCTGCCCACCTCAATCCTGTCAGACAGGAACTTGAATCCAGAGATTGTGATCTCTGAAGAGAGTGGATATTCTGATATGCAAAAGTTGCTAATCCTGCCACAATCAATTCCGCCCATTTACACTGTATATATCCCATTCTGACCCCTTTATATTTGATGTACTATTCTAGAGAAAAAGGCCAGGAGTTTTCAGTTTTAGAAAAAAAAACTAAAACCCTTTAACTTGACTACCATTTGTGAAAATATGAGTTGTAAAGCAGGTGACAGATCATCTATATGCCCTCCTTTCTATTTTATCACCCTGAAAACTGCAGTAAAGTCTTCGTTTTGTCAACAGGACCACAATTTGTCGAAGGTTATGTGACCTAGGTCTCAGAATTCTCAGTACAGGGCTAAGCTTTGTTTCTTACCTTTCCTTGTTCAGTTTGCTGTACTTTTTCTCTTTAGTACATGAGAAGTATTACACAAGAGAGGTTATTTCTGTGCTTTCTTACAGTCTGGTAAATCCTAGAAGGTATAAAAAAAATCAAGCAGCAATAGTTTCCAAAAAGTTTCTGAGATTTAACCCTATCATCAAGCAGGGCTGCTCATGCATGATGCCTTACCTCTTCATTTTTCTGCTGCAAAACACAGCAATACAGTCAGTCCTCCCATTTCTTCATTACATCTCTAGCATTAAAAACTATTTGCACATTTCCAATAAGACCTTTTCATGTAGCCAGTGTACTCTTGCTGACATCCTATTTTCTTTGCTTGACACTACACTTGCTGTTGACTCTCAGTGAAAGCCTGGCATTTCAGTAGCTGATTAAGTACTAATGCACATACTGTGAGAAATTATCAGTTGTATCACCTTTGGGAAGACTTTCACAAAACCATAATTATGGCTTCTGAACTGAAGCTAAGTCTTCAGAAAACATCAACGCGTAGTTATGCTTGCTGAGCCTTACTGAAGAACCATTTGAATGAAGTTACAGACTCACTGGCAAGCAATACATAGTATTCCATGTAATTAAACTAAATGAGTTTGTGTTTCATATTACATGTCATACAAGCTAGCTTTTGCTTCCAGTACCACATACAATTTTTGGCAGACATAAGAAATCAAAGCTGATACAGAGTGCTATAATAAGATAAAATACAGATACAATAATAAATAAAATTTATTTGTCATTAAATTATAGTGAAGTCTGTTATAGACAATATTTTTGAAGAAAAAGTTGTCATAGTTATTTCCAATTTAACTCCATATATAGTCAATTTTATATCTCATTTTTCTCCACAAGTCAAAATTATCAAATTTTCATATGTTAAATTTCCTAAGTTAGATGACTCAGGAGGGAGAGAAGATTCAGAGAGAAGATGGACAGCTCTGGGGTGAAATACTGAGAAAGAGACCACAATTGTCTGCAAACAGACTTCATAATCATCTTCGTAATCACAAGAGCATTTTATTTGTCTTCATTTTCATACCTACTGTGAGAAGATGCAGCAGATTAAAAGTCTAGATTCTGCAATGCTGTAATAACTCAGAAGAGAGCTGCAGATGTAAAGGTCAGCAAGTGTATCAGCAACATCAAGATTTCCCTCAACCCCAGGCATCTTTTTGCCTGGATGTCAGCCATTTCAAAGCCTGCTCAGTTCTGGATTTGCTTCTTGAACAGTTAATGGAATCAAATGCATTTATCTGGTGCATAAATAAAGGGATTCAATCAGGTTAGTAAGAGGGGATTTTATCAGCCTAGTCCCAGCTACTTGTAAGTGATTTCCAAAATTCCTTATTTAAATTTTAGGAGGAAGAAGAATCATAATATCTGAACTTTCAGAATCTGAGGTGTTTGTGTCCCTTTTAGCAGAAATTTCCTGAGGCCTTTTGATAATTTCTGATAAAAGTAGCAGTTCCCTACAAATATTAGGATTTTCAGCTATCTATGTAGGCTAGCATATGTTTTTGCTTGCACTGAATGACACAATCTATTCAACCTCCACATAGAAATAACTATGTATGTGTTAATTTCAACCTACTTTAATACAGATTTTCAGTTCTGTGATAACAAAAAAACATAAATTTCATAAAACACAGGCTATAGAAGTCAGCAAGACCTTGGGAGGTCATCTAATCAAACTGCTTCTCCACCACCAGAAAAACTGTCTTCAAATCATTCTTAGAAGAATATTGCATAACCTGTTCTTTAAAAACAAGAAAAGAGAAAATCTTCCACAGAAATCCCCTGCATTCCCCCTGGATGTTTGCTCTTACACGGGGAATATATCCCAGTTTTTAATTATCCTCACAATGTGGGTATTCTTTTCCTAATAGATAACCCAAACCTAATTAATTCTGATTATTTTCTTTGAAAAAACCTTTCCCTTCTCAAAGACTTATTCCACCTCTTAGATTTCTGTGGCTTGTGTATTTTGATATTTACACAGCTTTGAAAGAGAGAGAAGACCACACATTTAACATGCAGAAGACTGAAATTCACAGGACTTTTAGTAAATCTCTGTTGATAAGAACTCCAACTTTTTTGGAAGCGAATGAATTCAGTATTTTGAAATGGACCTCATTAGCACAAAGGACTATTTCATCAGTCTTCCATGTTTTTCCCAATTTTTGTCTTTTTATTTTTACTTTACTTTTCTCTTTCCTTTCCCATTTTTTTGTGGACATGTAGGAAACGGACCTGTGTTCATTACGTAGTTGTAAAGGTGCATTAAAACAAAGACCAGTGCTAGATCAGTGTGTGTGAAAAATGTTAGTTTCATGTATTTTTATCTTTAGTTCATTTGCTAGAAGGTACAACTTTACAATATTTTGACAGTCATCATTCCACCTAGAAAATTCAGATGTTTAAAAGAATCTAAATTTAGAGAACCAATGTAGAACTGTTTGTGTTCTACCAGATTTTTATATATTTTGTCATAGTTTCCCACTTAAAGCACATTAATCCAAAATATATCATAAAACTCACTTCTTCTCACCATTAACTGGGCATCTGCTGACAGGTGAAACTTTACAGTCAGAAAATAAATTGAAATAATTGTAAATGGAAGCACTGTGGAGTACATTGCAAGTGTTTTGTGAGAAAAAAGACAAATCAGCCATTGCTTTTGAATTAATTTGTATTTTATTAAAAACCCCATTTCTTTATGTGTCCATATACAGCTTCTCATTGCAATTCTTTCACCTTAATTTCTTGCTGCTAGTAGATATTCTGCAGTGGTGCATGAAGAGTCTGTCTGCACTTAACTCACCAAGCATCATCTAAAGCATCTCAGCCATCTTCCAGCAGCAATTCTAGAAAACTCATGGTAGACAACAGAACCTCTCTTAAATCTGTTGTCTTTGTGAACATAATAAATGACATAAACCTGTTCAACACATGCTGAGCAGCTGATTATGCAACAGATCAGATCATCATTTTCTTATATAACAAACAGGAAGGTTTTACAAAGTGTAACTGTGTTTCAGGATTGTTGGTTTCCTGTATGACATCAGCCTTACTGCTTCTGCTCCTGAAATGCACATAGGGCTTCTGGAAAAAATGATACTCACACATACAACACACATTATTAATCACTTGTACCCTCTTCTACTAGTTCATTCTCTTCACAAAAATACCACCTGTGGAAGAGACTTTCCATGACCTTTCTGAATATGACTGGAAACCAGTTTGATGCTTCCTCAGCATTTAGCTGAAATTTTTGTTGGCTGCAGCTGAACATTTTCCAATTCTGTCCATTACTAAATAAAATTACTCCTGCTTTTGCAGCAGTTTTTGCTTCAGGAAGAGTTCTGAAATAACACAGTAATGGCAGATGCATCATATAACTAAATGTCAGGGCTTTAACCAAGGGCTTGACTATTCTGTTTTCGGAATAGTTATGCCTATTAAAATGGACCTTGCTGACAATATTCTTTGTTCCCAATGCTGAGATGCTATATGGACTAGATTGAAAATTACTATTAGTTTGAATAAACAAACTAGCAGCAGGAAACCTACAGGGAGATATCCTTACTATGTAGAAAGATATCTGATGATTGGCAGAGTATTGGTTCTAATGCAACTTATGTGTTGCCGACAATCATTCTGTTTTTTTTCCCAGTTTTCTCTCAAGCCTGAAGCACAAGCTGAACTTTGAAAAGAGCAAAATATTAGATAAAGTGAGGAATATTGACCAGGACAACTTGAGCTCTGCAAAACAACTTTCATGAAGCCATCTGAAATTCAGCTTCTATCTTACATCACTTCTGAGTTATCTCAGGAGGGAAGGCAGAGATTTCCCCCCACCCTACTCCAGCAAAGCTTAGGGTGACTTTGTGCTGTGAACTGTTACAGTTTTTATCTCTAGATCAGATGCTCAAACAGTAATATGTATACTGCTTAGAAGAACTGATAAATAAATTTAAGTGGAGTCAGATGGAGTTAAAGGAATCAAAAAAGAATTTTTGCTGCTGCACTGTTTATTCACAAATAAACATTTCACAAATGAAAAATGCATGAGATGTTTAAAGGAGTTTCTTATCATGCACTGCACTAGTTCATTTAAATTGTTTCCCCTCACCTAGGAAGAGCTGAAATTGTATTAGTAGCTATTAATAGTTCCAAAGAGAATCTGAAATAATATGTCACTGGCAAGTGCTTGAAGTCCATAGCAACTTTTTTCCTCTTCCTTTTTTTTTCTTTCCCCTTCTTTGAGTAAATGTGATGAAATAGCATGTTTCATACTCCATTTCAAGAACTGAGCAACTACCACTCACCTGCCTCTAAGGACAGAAGACATAGGAGAAATTTATGCACAAGAAAGCAGTATGGAATGCCAAGATCACAGTAAAACTCTTCTGAAAACACAGAAGAAAAATGCATTGTGCCACTTTTGAAAGCATCTGCTTACTGAATCACATTGCAACTGGATTTCCAGTAGTGTAATATTTTTCTTTATTGTTTAATAACCTCCCTCATATGATATTGTTATAATAAGAAGCTAATTGGCAATTCAAGGCTAAAGTATAGAAAAAAGCTAGAAGTTGGGTGTGAAACAGAACATTGAGGGATATACTGATAGGAATTATAATGGCAATTGACATGAAGAGACAAACTGAGCTGCAGAACTACGAAGTCTGTTTTCTCTGTTATCTTCTGATAGCTTTTACTACGAGATCTATATATTTTCCTGCAGTGTTCTCCATAAGCAAAATATCCATAACTATTATGTGCTATAAAATAAAGTCAGTATTAGAGTGAATTATTTCTTTCTGTGATATTTTCATATTAAAAATGACCTTCTATGTGCAACAAATGCACGTCTCCTGCAAACATTCTACCATCATCTAAGTCCTACAAAGATTTAGCCATGTAATGTTGGTTGCTGTGGACTGAGTAAATTTAAGCCCCCCCAAGACTTAGTTTGTGAATATTTGAGAGGCAACACTCTATTTATTACTTTAATGCATTCTTTGCTTTGTTGTAAGAGGCTTTTCACTATTTAGGCTCATAATATGAAAAAGTGATACTTTGTTTCAATGAAAGATTTTTTATTGCTCATTTAGAGCTATCAAATTGCCATCAACATATTGCATATTAATTTGTAACCATGAAATAACTTGTAAATTGTATTTTATGTCTTCAATTTTATAAGGTAACATCTGAGATTCACTTGCAATAAAGCTGGAGAAAGATTTCTGGCTCAAAAATTCAGAGTTTAGGAAAGCTCTGCTCAGTCTACAGTAATTTCATCTGGCTTTAAAGTTTTTCGGGTCAAGATAAAATTATTTACTTCTATTAATAAATGTCTTGACCAACAGAGACTGTTTTAGAAGAATAACGAACTCTGGAAGTGTGTTTCAACTACTACAATTCTCTATCCTGGAAGATTCTAGTTGTATGGATGTTATATTTATTTTTATTGCTACTTTTGTTGTTCTGTTGCTCTATTTTGTATTGCTGTTGCAATTCAATCTTGTTTAAAATTTTCTGTTATTACATGAAAGTACTACTTAGTCCTAGGAGAGACCATAGAACAATCTTAGGGAGAAATGAAGAAAAGTTCTGTAACTACTGACACAAATTAGCAACGAAGAAGAGCACCTTTTCAATGAAGGTTTAGGTCAGCAAGGAAGGAACTTTGTCACCATATAAAGTGCAGGTGCCACTACTAGAAATTTAGAAAGAGAACAATCTTTTTTTTTACCTAGAAATCAATTGGCAGCATTAGGTCGGGTATTTGGATAAAACCATGGATCCTGCCATGGAAATGTGTCTATGGTCTTTAAAGATCTACATTAATCAATATAGTTTAGCATTGCAGCTGCATTTCACTATTTGCCAGTTTCGTAATAGCAGACAAAAGGTAAAGCAAATAAATCTTCATGCCACAGCTTGTCAGAAACACCTGATATATTTCTAAAACTGATACATTCTGACTAAAGAAAATAAAAGGAGATGAAGGAAAAAAGTTCTGATACTTTCAAAACATATTTTTACATTTTTATTATAAATTGTCGTGATTTTCTTTCTTTCACTGTTTAAGGAGGTCCAAAATATCTTTACATTTTTTTGACAAAGACTGTTTCAAACTAACAGATTTCATACAAAATTTACAGGAGTTGAAACCTGAAAGTCTTTTTGAAATTTTTTGTTCTTGGTGTTATCTAAACAGAACATGACCTATGCACATGATGTTTAGTATATAGCAAAATGTTGCTGTCACAGCACGGCTTACTAAAGTCTTGAGTCTGTTCTCCTTGGAACTAATGGAATCCAACTATGCTCTAGCCTGGTTCCTTATTTGCTAACAGGAGAGGCAACTCAACACTTGATGATTTTAATTCCCAACAAGATTTAAGGAATTCTTATCTTCTCTTACCCAAGTACACTAAGTTCCCTTTAGCCAAGTCATTGGAGAGTGGCATTACTCATTCTTAAGAGCTGTTAATCTTCTGCAGCTGATTTGTCTGGTTTTAGACATTTCTTTATATCTTCCCTTTCATATTTTCCTCAGTTTGGGATAATTGATTATGTGCACATTTCAGCTATCAAATTTCCAATGACCACCAAGCGACAAGGAAAGTTAACCCTTCTGGTGAACTGGAGTACTTTTAAGAAAGTTGTATTGTGGCTTAAATGGTCCTGATTCTCTTGTCAGAAGCCTTCACCATCTCTTTTCCCATATTTTTCATGAAGTGTGAAGTATTTCACTCTTACATTCCTCATGTTAGTCCCTGTAAATGCATACATTTTACATTCACATCCAGAATGATTCTCTTTAGATCACAAGCATCACTTACTGGTTCCACAGCTAAAGTATCTTTAATTTCTGAAACACTGTATCTCCATGATGCATGAAATTTTGTTACATACTTTTTCTAGGAGTTGTTTTTCTAATGAAATTTTATTTTCCTAAACATAAGAACCTGAACTGTCATTTGTATTGCTATAGTCCTCATTAAATTCTCAAGAGATTAGTTCAACCAAAACCCAGAGACCTGAGGTGTTTTGATTCATGTTAGAGTGCATATCATGGATGCTAAGGAGCTATTAACACTTCAGAAAGAAAAAAAACATTACTGTTCTTTGTCTGCCCCATCAGAGGAAGAGTATATAAACAGACTGATGGAAAATATGACTGGGAGGAAAACCTCACTTCTTCTAGTGCATTTCTCTTGCCCTGGCTGTAGTATCTGCATAGACATCCCGTGTCTTTGCTCTGGTTCAGCAAAGAGGAAAGAATTACCTAAGCATCTCTCTCTCCCATGTCAGCTATGGAACAGCTAATCTGAAGGTGCTCCTGGCAGCACTGTCTTAATTTCTAGAACCAGGAAAGGAAAAAAAAAAGTAAAATAAGGTTTTACATTCACTCCTTCTTATCAACCTGTCAGGCATATTCAAGTAAATAAGAAATGGAGAAGAATTTCCAGTTCTCAAAGTAATTCTTTGATGTGAGTCTATTGCATAGAGGAAAGAATGGGTTCAGTAGGAGTATAAATAAGAGACAAAGACTTCCAAAAACCTGCTGAAGGTAAGAGACACTATAATAATGCCTTCTTTGCCGTCCTGAAGTGTCCTTTATAGTATCCTTGTTCTTCCATGAGGAGGTGGCTAAAGGCATTCAGGACTAGGTGAATGTGAGTGGCAATGAGAGGTTAGTCTATATAAGTCCAGGTTTACCAATTGAAACCAGTTTTATTTGTATTTCAGTCTATGTTTTATACTGAAAATACATTTTGCCTCTACAAAAAACCTAAGAAAAGATAAAGTCTCACATATCCTTTTTAAAATTTAGATTTACTACTTAAATAATATTCTAAGGTTTATCAACAGAAAGTTATTCAAAAAGTTCTGAAATTGAATAACAGATAATTTAAGTTATCGCTCTCATTTAGCAACTCACCCTCAATGAGACATTTAGGCTCCAAATCTAGTAAAAAATACAGATATTAAAAACAACAATTCAGAGTCTAGGATCATAATGCAGTGCATTTTAAACCAGTGAATCTAGTTAAAAGAGAAAAAATCATTATATTCCTCTAACAGATTTTGCAAACTGTGCAAAATTATTATATAGTGTAATTATTATATGGATGGCTATTGCTTAACTTCTTTTTATATTAAATATATATGCATGTATTTTTATTCTGAGAAGTCTTTGAATGCTGACTGAATAAAAGGAGTTAAAATGTGGAATTTATGTGACCAGATTGTAATGAATTAAATAATCTGTTTGTTGGACAGAGGATATACAGGTGTGCTAGGACTCCTATGAGATGCTTTCTGTATTCGAGTATTTATGTGCCAGGTTGAGTTTTCAGAAGTTTGGATTAATGTATTGCTGCTTGCTGCACCTTATGGCACCTTCCTTTGAATATGGAGAAACTTGCAGCATATGGTGGGACTACTGAAGAGTGCCTAAAGGAAGTAACTCTGCTGCTAAGATTGATCCTGGTATAATTGACATCATCCATTGCCCACTCTGAGATAACAAGGGAGAGAAGAAAAAGCCTGTGAAGGAGACTATTCCTTTCTGTCCACAAGTAAATTTGCCTCTTAACCAATTTCTGAATGAAAATGAAATGTAAAACAGCATTTGGTAAATACATGCATGGGAGATTTTTTTTTTCTTCCCTCTTTTGCCTTAATTTCTTTTAATGACCATGTTATCAATATTATTCCAGTTAACACTACCATTCAGCAGGTTTCCCCTAAATAAGGAATTAAAAGATTTTAGAAGCATTTTCCTGGATTGATCCATTTCCTCTTTCATCTGCTTACTCATCCTCTTTCATTGTAAATTATCTCCCTACACACACATATACACATGCGTGCTCACTGTCTAGGCTTGATAATGTTATCATTAGTAGGGAGGGGAACAAGATGGGGAAATCTGAGTAATTACCATCCTTTATTAAATTATGCAGCATTAATTAGTTGACTGGATAGCTCAGGGACTGTGTCTGCTCATATCAGAACAGTGATTTTCAGTTCTGCATGGCATCTGTTTCACAGCTTCAGAGCAACAATAGCAAAAATTAATAATGTATGGATTATGTCACAAAAAAAAGATCACTGCCACTGTCTCCCTGCCACTTGCAGAAATAAAGAACAGACATCACTGTGCCACCATCTCTGCAAGACCACAGAAACTGAAATAATTTTTGCAATTTAGTTTGATAGCAAATGTAATCTTTCTGACATATTTTAAGGGCAGGGGAGATTAACTTGTTTTATAAAGACTAGTATTTTGTGATGGCATTGCTTCACATTTTGCAATGTCCAAGTTTATTTTGCCTGCTCTCAGAGGGAAAAAAGGTGGCTTTGTTTGATCCTAGCATCAACTTGTAATCCATCAAAACACAGATCACTTTTATTTCTGTTGGAAAGGAATTGAAATATACAGCTTCTTGTCTTAGGGAGTTCTGAATTCTTATGTATGGAAAATACATCTTGGGTTTCCTTTTGGTCTTGTAGTTTAGGGATCTGGATCTACAATTAGAGTTTATTGGTTTAAATGCAGCAAAGACCTGGAAGTGAATCCTTTTGCTTTGGTTTCACAAGATCAATAATTACATGATGCATCACTAGGCATTTGCAGCAGATTAAAAAGAAAGCTGCTTCAGCAACTGATAAAAGACGGGTTTGTTTTTTTTTCCTTACAAAATACTAGCATGGGAAAATGTCTCTTGGTCCTTAAAATCAGATTTGATTAAAATAAAAACAATAAAGGAAATTGAAAGCACTCTTAGCAATATGATAATGCTTTTTCTGGGTAAAAAATCTTGTTAACTGTTATTATGTGATTTACTATTCACAGGACCTGTAATGTATACTGTGCATCTCCATATATATGAGTATAGTTACTCAAAAATATAGAATGTATAGAACATAGGCATATTTATGTGGAACAAACTAATACATGTATATCTCAGAATACTGTGGTGGTAATGAAGAGGGAAGGGAGCCAAGTATCTAGAATAAGAATGCATACCTTCCCTACAGCTGACAGAGCAGAACATCCAACCTCCCTGTCAGCCCCAGTCTTTCCAGGAATGGCTCCCGGAATCCAAATCCCAGAGCTGCACAGACAATCCAGTCACCTAATGAAAAAATTTTTCCTTATTTATCTAGACTGCTTTAAAAACTGCCATTGAAAGGTTTGTTTTTGTAGTCGATTTAAAATTATAACTTCCTTTCTTTCTATAAATTTTGAGCATGTTAAATTAACAAACTGCTTTAGTTTCCCTGCCCATCCCCGGCCTCTGGGGAGAAATTTAAAATAAAGAACACAGCTTATAAGTAGGGTTAATCCAGCTTGAGGGTTTTTTTCTTTCGCAGAGTTTCTTTTAGAGAACCTAAATGTTTAAGAGGACTTGAACCACTGAACCTTAAAGGCAAGGCACACACAAGTCCTCCTTATTGTCAGAGGTGCCCCTGTTAAGGAATCTGAATACTGCCTCTGGCTCTTCCTTTCACATGCAAGTCAGCTTTCTATTTAGCCAGGAAAAATAAAAGGAGTTAGAAATATGCAGGAATTCTGTAAGTTGTTTGCATTCCCCTGAAATATTTCTTTAGCTGAAGGGGATCAAATCAATGGAATATAATGAAACCATATGCTCATTATTTCAAAGTAGAGCAGCTGCTTCAGGGGGTATTGAGAAGATTTATTAATTCTACCAGCATCGCTCATTAAATCTAGGTATCTCCATACCTGTCTTCCTCAACAAAAGCTCCTTGATAGCAGAATCAGCCCTGTGGACTTCAGACTGATGTTCATTTTGGCATTCTTCCAGGGCAGAGAAGACAATATGCTGAGCTGATGCTGCTGGAGAAATGGAAAAAAATCATCTATGTGACAAAAACTATCTAGCCTGGGTACAGTTCGGAAGTGCCATATGAGGGATATGTGTTGGCAAAAACTGATTCTGCCTGCTATGGACCATATGTGCACTTAATTGAGTTTGCAAGTTTCCAGGCAGAATGCCAAATGGACAGTCTACAATCTGATAAGAGCAATGAAGTTTTCCTCTCATGTTCTCTCCTAAGCTTTAGGTTTATAAAGATTCTTAGAAGTCAAAAAATATCTGTCCTTTTCCAGGACTGATAATGGGTTGTGTAAGTCAGCTACAGAAGATCAAAATATCATAGAATCATAGAATAGTTTGGGTTGGAAGGGACCTTAAAGATCATCAAGTTCCACCCCCCTGCCATAGGCAGGGACACCTCCCACTAGATCAGGCTGCTCAGTGCCTTGTCCAGCCTGGTCTTGAACACTTCCAGAGAGGGGGCATCCACAACCTCCCTGGGCAACCTGTTCCAGTGCTTCACCACCCGCACTGTAAAGAATTTCTTTCTTATGTCAGGTCTAAATCTACCCCCTTCCAATTTACATCCATTGTTTCTGGTCCTCCCATACGATATCATATTAAAAAGTCCTTCCCCTGCCTTTCTGTAGGACCC
>VZTY01031799.1:237801-255926 GCA_013400935.1 Turnix velox | reverse complement strand
TGGCTCATGTTGAGTTTGTCATCAACTGACACACCCAAGTCTTTCTCTCCAGAGCTGCACTCAAGCCACTCTCCACCCAGCCTGTATCTGCGCTTGGGATTGCTTCAACCCAGGTGCAGGACCTTGCACTTGGGACCATATCATATTTACTCACAGGCTGCTTCCAAACATAATACTGAATCTTGAATAAAAATTGTAATTTTTATATCTACAAATGAGCACTGGTGCCACTTCATAAGTATTATCTGAGTTACATTTGCCTCCAGGATTTCCTCCGTGTTCTAAGCACAAGTAGATAAATGAAGTGACTTACTTTCAGTCATAAAGTACAGGAACTTGAATAGACTTGAGGAAAGCATTAACCAAGAGATTTTGCAAAAACATAGTGAGGGGCTGTGTTTGAACAGATGTTGCCAGCTGTTTTCCAAATCTTAATATAACTTGGAAACACCTTGATCCAGGGTCTGTTTTATGTTGGCACTGATGAAGAAAGAGGTCAAGAACCAGATAAAGAGCTAAGTGCCCTGTTGCCTCTGTTGTACAGAAAGTGGCTTATTTCTTGACTCATTATGGGTGGGTTCCAGTTTGCTCCTGGGACTGTCTCTCCCCAAGCCATATCTGCCACTGTCATGAGATCCCATCAGCTTGAATTCTCTTTGTGTCATTTTCCCTTCTGATCAGTGCAGGCCTGCTGAAACACATGGCAAGACACAGAGGAAATGTGTTAATGACCTTCATGACTATTAGCTTAGCAATCTTCAAGAGCAAAGGAATAAAATCTCCATAAAATATTTTCATCCTTTTAATATTTTGCTGCACTTCCCCCTGTCACAGTGACTTCTGTGAGAGAAAATCCCTCATTCCTGTTCCAAATTTGGCTCGTGAGAGCTTTTATTACTCACAAAAAATATAAAAACTGATATTTTTTGTGCAGTGATGGTCAGACTCTATGTTCAGCTGATAATTCAAAGAGCACTTCTAGGAGGTCCTTGGATCAGGATACATCAAAACTGGAAAATCCTCAAATGAAGTGGGAAGTGGTCACCCTGGTAAGCATTTTCAGTGGTGCATTCAGTCTTCAAGAAGTGCTTTCTTTTATTCATAAGGTATAAATTCAGTTATTTGGATGACCATGCAGGAGCTGAAGTGTGCTGAACAAATATCTCTTGCTGACAGGCAGAATTTCAAACATAATAAAAAATTGCTGACAATAGTAAAATGAGACGGTAGTAAGAGAAACTATACCCAGACTAGAAAGGAGTCAGGAGAAACTAGAGGAGAGTAACTTTGAATCATGACCACAGTTTAGATGTTACAAAATACAGAAAATATCACATCTCAGGAGAGGGAAAAATCAAGAGCAGATGCAAAAAAATCAAGGGTCAAAGATGCACCTATCCATTACCCAGAGTTTATTTATGTATCCTTGCAAGCCTTTACTAATACTCCAGTTTGATGTTGTCATCCAGCGTAAGCATAACAAGAGAGCAGTGAAGGGAACTAGCTTCCTGATTACTTTCATTCCTCATGCAGTGCTATGGGATCCAAAAGCATTGCAAAACAGTCTCAAAGCATCCTTGGTGTCTGTTATTCAGAGACATGGTTAGTGCAATAAACACCCTTGATACCTGCAGATACATACAAGCTTTCAGAAGCAGAAAAAGAAATCTAAAACAGACTAAAATTTTTAAATCTCTTGGGTTTAGTTATTTTTTCCTAGAGTACACAAGAGTCATCACATAGAAACACTGTGTTTGAAATGAACATGAGTTTAGAAAGAAAAATGCAGTGCACTCCTGAGAAGAAATAGTAGTGAGTGTGCATTTTACCATGCTCTTCTCATTGGTCATTTGTCAGCAGCTATGGAGGGGGAAAAAGGGAAGGCATATATGCAGTCATGCCTTTTTGTTTCTTAAATATGTCCAAATAAGTGGAGTATATTTGTAACAAATTCATGAAATTTGCACATTAATTTCCTCTGGGCATGGTTTCAACTCCACTGTCTGGGATATCAGGAAAGCTTATGAAAATCTTTACAGTACTGGTCATATGTTTTCACTATACATCCTGCTCAAATAAATTTCTGCTCTTAAAGAAAATGTACCTTGTCCTCTTAAAATTTTTATGACTGAAATATCTTGCAGTCCAGTTTTGACTGTAGTCACTGTTTGACATAGACATCAAGGGTTTTTCCTTCTGATTGGGTCAGTAACTGGGAAAATGCAATGATCACCATGTAAGTAGCTAAGGAAGACCAAAGAAAAAAAACAAAACAGCCAACAAACTACATCTGTATATCATCATCTCAAAAAAGCAAACAAAACATAAAACTAGTTGCTTAATTATCTGTTTTGAGTCAAGTTTCTTATAATTTCATTGAAATACAGAGAAATAGTGCCCTCTGCTCAAAAATGTGGACAGTAAGGATTTTATGTGTCTAGGTCACTTACAGATGAGACCAATAGCTTAATCTGGCACGAAGCCTCTTAAGAATTATAAGAGACAGTATAAAAGCAAAAGTAACCTGAAGTTCATGTTTATTATTTTGAATATCAGCTACATTTCGTGTAGCTACTCCTCTGGAGAGAGAAGCTAAGGGGTGATCTTACATCAGCCGACAACTTCCCCATGGGGGGTAGTGGAGGAGGAGGTGCTGATCTCTATATGGTGAACAGTGACAGGACACAAAGAAATGGAATGTAGCCGCACCAGGGAAGTTCAGATTCTGAAGTGCATATAATACTGTGAGGATAGTTAGGAGAATATAGGCATGTATGTACTTCAGTGTCGATCCACATTTTTTCCTGTACTAGTACTTCACAGCAGTGCAAGTCCCTTCCCTCTACTTTCTGCAGTGTGATAGTTAAGTGCAGAGCTGGAGGTTAAACAAATAATGTCGTGGCTGTAGTGATGCAAATTGTTAACAGACCCTCTGCTGCTAAAGAAAAGTTTAGTAAGATACTAGAGTGATTTTATACTATCCGTTTCTTATTCTTCAGTCTTGTGATTTAATTTGAAGCAACAAGAGCTTAGTTTCATTCTTATTTTATTTTTTGATGTAAATATTTTACTCGGCAGCCATGCGGGAATTCCAAAGACCATAAAGCCATTTAGCATCTGGCTGTGCCTACAAAAAGAATAGCAAAAGAAAGCAAGGAACAAAATCAGAATGTCTAGATAATGAATGAAAACTTTAAGGCTTAGGTGGCTGTTTTTTCTGATTGAGGTATGATAAAACATTTGTTTTAGTGATACCATTTTAATGATTTTTAGCTTGCTAGCTTGCTACAAGAACTCTTCTTATCAACACAGGTCCGTTTTCTATGCTTTTTTTTTAGAAAAAATATTCAGAAAATAAATGAAATCTCTGGACAATATAGATGATGGAAGCTAGACTCTGTCNAGGGAAGTTCAGATTGGACATTAGAAAAGGGTCTTCACTGACAGAGCAGTCAATCACTGGAATAGGCACCCCAGGGAAGAGGTTACAAAACCAAGTTTGCCAGTTCAAGGAGTGTTCTGACGCTCTCTCAGTCGTATGGTTTAGTTTAAGATAGCCTTGGATTCATTCCAACTTGAAGTACTCTCTGATAAATGGCAACTGTCAGCCAGCAGTACAGAAAGGAGTTGGCAAATAGAGAAGATTTCAAGAATCTCATCTTTATTTCATATGATTATTCAAGACAGTGGATATATAAATGACCTTTAGTGATTATGGATGCATATTTGAAATGCAAAGTCAGTAATGCTTTAGAAAATCTATTTGATTTCACTATAGTGGTACTTAACTTTAAAAATGTCATCGTTCATGTAAATTTTTAGTTACTTTGAAACAAATGCTGTGAATACCAAAACATTGAGAGATTCTAATGAATTTATCTAAATAAAAATTCTTAATTTATTGGAGCAGGTTCTAGAATCTATTTTCCCGGTTGACCTTTTATTTCTATAAACCATCATCCATGTGTTTCGAAGAATGATAAAAGTCTGAATACCCGCAAGACTTATTGAAAAATTACTCCTTCACTGAAAACAGTCAAAACAGACAGAGAACTATAGGTTATAATTTTTTATTTAAAAATCCTACTGATAAAAATCTAGCACTAAAACTTTGTGCCTAGGGGACTTTTAAAATGAGTTTAAAACATTTATTAGTTGAAAATAAATGTTAGGAAGCACCACTGAAACCAAAGTTTACAAAGAAAAAATAGGATAAATACAAGTACAGCAAACCTAAGATTTGCACATTGTTGTAAACAAAGTATTCTTATTTATTCCTTTTTTGCTTTCTACTTTATCCTGACATTCTTCTCCAGCATTAAACATGAAAGTTTGGTTGCTCTCATCTTATTTGAAGTATTGAAGGCAGAAATTCTATTGAAGACACTTAGAAAATTTCTAAGGTTGTAGAGGCTCTTTCTCTCATTCCTTTTCCCAAAGTGTTGATAAACATTCTCTGCAATTTCTGATAACTACTTAAAAACAAAACCAGTTTTAGAATATAATGTAATGGATTTATGGAAATTGTTTTAAAATATATCTAAAATGCTTAATTTCTTTTTCAAATCCTTGCTTGACTCAGTGTTCTTTATTCCAGAGGAAGTGAGAAACTAAAATTTCAAATGTACTTCCTGTTGCTAGATCATTCTGTATTTAATAATTTTCCCATTTTAAGTGACGGCACAGTTGATTCAGATCTACCTATTGTACAACCAGGCAGCATATAACTTACTGTCCTAGGAGATTTCACTGTATTTGATTTTCCATAGGTGTGAAGAAGAATTTGGTCTGAGTTCAGGACTACTTTTCTGGCACAAAAAGATATTTTTTCAATGTGGATATTTTGTATTAAACGGTATCTTCTCCTGCTTCATTATGGTAACACTTAAAACATTTTAAAGTCAAAGGAAAGATCTAGTTTTAGGTTTTTGAGTTTTATGCTTTAGTGTATATGTTTAGCTCTAAATCAAGCTGTAAAAGAAGGATTTTTAAGTCCTCTTTTGTTTGCACTGCACACTGATAAGTGATAAACTCAAGAGGCTTGTGGATAAGATTTGTGCAGAATCCTTAGGAGTTATCCAGAACACAGTGGATCAAGCATAACCACATAGATCAGTAAAATCAAGATGTTTTACTAGTGGTATCTGTCATATGCATCTCAGGTTTGCTAATTATCTCACAGGCCTTAATTTTGATGCAACTCTGCCCATGTCATTCAATCCCTTTGTCATTTCCCCTACTTCCATTACATTCAAGCTACGAAATTGGATGCATTTTTAGTCACTTAAGAATTTGGAAGTACTAGCCAAATTGAAGCAAGAAGAAAAAGTCTTAAAATTATTCTAAAGCAAATTCTAAAGTGGAAGCATGTGAAATTGTGCTTTACTTTTCATAAAACATCAACAGCATTGAATCAATATTTCCTCTATTTTGCATCTATTTTTCATTTTTGAGGTGTTAAACTCAGAACTGGTGAAGACATAAAATTACTCATGCTTGTTATTGTATTTTTTCCTTTTGAATCAGTTATGTACAACAAAGTTTTATGACTGCTGAATTCCTGCCACTGGTTCTGTCTTTGCTTCATTCTGTCCACCTACAGAAAACATGTAGTGGAAGCTCTACAAGTAGAAGGCTGTGATATTTCAAATCAGAACTGGGATTCATCGCATGAGAGCCATGTGAAAAAAAGAAGCAAAACCAAAACAAAACAGAAAAAAACCCCAAACCATAAAGAAATCTATCACAAAAATGAGCAAACAATAGGCTATGGGATGGAAGAATGGGGTTAGAAACAGAATAATGGGACCTGCAAATGGGACCTTCTACTGAAGATATTCTAGTGAGCTTTAGTAGTGATTAGTGTTAGTGATTTAGGGTGTTAGAAAAAACAGCTATTGATGAAATCTTCAGAATAAAATATGCAAATAAAGAATATATTTTCATGAAGCCTAGATTTTTTTAAGAAGATCATTCTGGCTATGATGTGATCCCATAATATCTTCTCAAAATAACTAGATTTTTAGTATGTTATGAGTTCTTGTCTAAGAAGAAAGGAATTTGAAGACAGTGTTTCATGAATTAAAAATTATCAAGCACTTTTTTCAAAGAATATGCCAATTCATCTATTTAATAGAGATGGTTTTCAGACTGCGATCTATAGATAGACAGTCCATTGGAACCACAGTNTGGGGAGGGGTCCTGAGCCCAAACCAGGACAGTCTTGAATGAATTACTTGGTGCTATATACAAAAATACTCCTTATCTTTGAGAGCTTTAAATTATTTGGACATTGGATTAATGAAACACTCAACTCAGCAGCATGGAACACAGTGCCAGGTCAATAGAAAACCAGAATAAGAATTCTTGAATCATTATCAAACTTCTAACTGCTTTAAGAACTTATTTGTTGATTCCTTTTGAAATCTTGATTAAGTTTGAAGGTGTTTAGTTTATTANTAAAGAAATTCCTCCTCATGTTTATATGGGACTTCCTATATTCAAGTTTTTGCTCATTACCTCTTTTCCACTAAATGTGTACCATGGAAAGTGAAATAATCTTTGCACAGAACAGTGTAAAATTAGGTAAGATAAGTGCTGTGTAAGAAAAGGAAAATAGATTTCTTTTTAATTCCCTTCTGTTATTTAACTGTGGTTTCTCTATGGCAATGGAAATGTTAGATGGTTTAAAATCAGTTCCAATGTTTTCATGGACTATTCATAGCATAGTAACAACATTTGTTTAGGAATCTAAAAATATTTTTAAAGTGCATGCTTTGAATTTTGTACTAAAAGTTGAAGAGCAAGAGAACATATGGTCAGGCATTTTATGAGTCTTTAGGCTGATAACTGCTAAAATAGCATGCTGAATCAAATTGTGCCTAGATAAAATCTTACTAAATGGTCAAAATATGTTAGAAACAAGTACTTGTAAGAGCCACTGATACTCAACAGAATGTTAGAAAACATAAAACAGCTTTTAATTATTTATGAATTTTGAGAGGTAAATTTATTTATAATCATGAAAATTGAAATAAAAAATCAATTTGTCTGACTTCCACAGTTATAAAATATGGCAAATCCTAAAGAAATAACTTCTAGTTGTTTCACCACTACTGCATCAGCTACAGGATTATTTAGCAGTAAATTCTTTGTCTTTTGTGCCTTGGGTATTGAAACTATCAGAGCACAGGGAAAAGTAAGTTTAAAAAAATGAGGCAGGACCTAGGAAGTCTGGGTACTGACACAGACTGTATATGTGATCTGGAAAAAATAATTTAAATTACTTTCCCTATGAAATAAGGCAACAGTATTATTGTATAGTGATGTTGTGAGCTGACTTGACTGTATGGTAATAAGGGGTAATGTTGTTTTCTATATAGATGAAAAATATTTTATCGGAGTACCCTAATACTAGAAAGACATACATTTCTTCAAAAACGAGCACTAAATACTTGCGAGTGTTATTTTATGTAGAAAATGAGGTTTAATCTATGTATTTTTCTCTTACAGACTTCATTTGGCACAGTTTCATTCTCAACTCAGTTTCTACTATGAACAGCTGTCAATATTAAGAGCAAATTAATTCATGGGCTGCTCAGTGCTAGAAAGTGTGAAGTTTCATTTGTAGGCAGTAAGTGCCCTGTTTATTTAGGTACTGTATTTTATTGCTGAAAGCTGTTAATAGTAAGTATCATTTAAACTGGTTAGTTAAGATAACCAAATTAATTTTTATTTTGAGGACTAAAGTGTCAACAGGCTTTGGTTTCCTTTTGAAGCTATTAAGGTCAAAAAGGGCAGTGGAAAGGACTGACTTTTGCTAATGTATATTCACACAATTAGGGAGTGGAGAAATGGTCTGTGTCGTAGGGAAACAAGCTACAAAGCAACTACAATGTTGTTCTTTTGTAAGAAATGCTATTGTGTTAGAACAGCTGCAGATATTTTGAAACAGTAAAAATACTCATAAACTGGGCATTTTGGCCTTTAGTTCTAATTTTATTTCATTTCAGCTCTTAAGAATTTCTTATACTAATTATTTTCTTTTCCTAAACTCACTTGAAGAAGCAAAGCCACAAGGACAGGCACATTCAGTCCCATAATCTCATTTCTTTAATTTAATTTTTTTCATTATTTGCTTTTCCTTCCAAGTTTTTGCATCATCACCCACAACAGCTAGCTGCCTCCAGAGCAGAACTCCTGAAATGTCAGCATTTCCCAGCAGCTTTATGAAAAAAATTTTATTCTGAGATTTTTTTCCACCTCTGGAACACTGGAACAGGTTGCCCAGAGAGGTTGTGGATGCCCCCTCTCTGGAGGTGTTCAAGACTAGGCTGGACAGGGCACTGGGCGGCCTGGTCTAGTGGGAGGTGTCCCTGCCTGGGGTGGCGGGGAGTTGGAACTTGATGATCTTTGAGGTCCCTTCCAGCCCAAACTATTCTATGATTCTATGATTCTTTTTTTCTAATTCTAGAATATTCAATAGAACTGATAGTCACTTATGTGCACACTCAGTTATGAGATTTTAATCACCATCTGAGCATCAATAACAAGTTCTTAAAGACAAAATAAAGGGTGCATTTTATTAGAAAAAGATTCCTAAACCAGTGCTTTGCAAAGCCTGGGTCATGGCCCCAAAGAAGGCCATGGCATGTGACCCCCTAGGGATTCCATTTTATCTGCTCTTTAAATGAATGTTACAATTATATGTGATGCAATATAATTGTGGTCCTCTTATAGAAGGGAATCAAGTGAAATCTGAAGTCATAATAAAAAAAAATTAAAATTTCAATAACAGCAGACTTGCTCATTCTTTTAAGTTTGAAACTATCATGGAATTTCTCTGACTTAAAATTATTACACTAATTTCATTGAATGAACAAACTTCCTTTTTATGGATTGAGAATCAATGATTCAAACATTACATGTATCAAACCATTAAACAGAAAGTATATGTGTGCTGCAGAGCTATCCCTCCAGTTTTTATCTGCCTTATAATGAAATACTGAATAAAACCTTGATGCAAAACATACTAATTTGAGAGACAAATAAAAGGATATTTCTACTTTCCTATTCTTCAAACTCAATAAAAATCTATTCCAGTTATAACAATCTAATAAAATAAATTTTACCTGAAATTAAGGTAATGAGTGTCCAAGCAATGGATGTATTCAAAATTGGTGGAAAAGGAGAAATGTTTTGAGAAAGGATACTCAAACTGCTTCCTGTCATTTACTGTCATGAATCTTTCGCATGAAGTATTGCATCTGAAAATATGCTTTAATTTTACAAAATCAATATAATTTCTGATATTCTGGTCAGCTTAGTATTATGATTCTGTTAGAATATTGTGATAGTTTGAGGCAGAACAGAAACAACTTCCTGTTCAGTACATTTAGTTCTTAGGTAGGCTGAAATTAACTGCATGTTGTGCAGAAAACCATTCTCAGAGTGATAAGATCAATATTTATACTTCATGCCTAGGAAAAGTATGAGAGAAGCTCTTCCTTATAGTAATTTTTATAACAACAAGGTAACACAATTTTGTTATTTGCCCTGTTGGAGGGGCAGAAATGGATAAGTGCAGAGAAAGCGCATATTTATATTAGTTTTATATTTCTGACAGAGGTGATGTAGTTATTAGTCTTGCTAGATTTAAAGNTGCAGCTGTCAGGATAGGCGACACAAAATAGACCAACAGGACAACCTCATTTGCTGAGGGATCCAAGGGCCAGTCCTCTTTTTTCACTGGCTTACATCCAAGGACAACTCTGTTGACAGAGACACTGCCTTTTATCCCTACCCGTGGGTTACAGATGCCAGATTTGGAATTCAGTTTCCATCCACTGCTCAGTCTAGTCTGGGACTTCCCCATGTCTTTTGGCTGTGTCGTCCTGGGAACTTGATATGGTTTTGTATATATTATATCAATTTCATTATTTCCTTTTTATTGTATTATTAATATTTCATTTAAAATAATTTATTTTCTTCTGAACTTATAAACTTCTTTATCTCTCCTTTTTCCCATGTGTGAAAAGTAGGGGGAGAGTATTTGTCTCATCATTGTCTGATTCAGCCAAAACCACAATGAATGTACAGATCATTGAGAAATGGGGAAGAAAAGGACTTAATCTTGTTCCTTTTAACCTGCTTTTCTATCTGCTCTGTGAAAATAGAGTTACACAAACATCAGAGATATCTACAATTGCAAAAGTCACCTGGAATTTGGAGTTGTTGAGGGAAAGCNAAGCTCTCATTTGTTTAACGCAGCTGTCAGGATAGGCAACACAAAATAGACCAACAGGACAACCTCATTTGCTGAGGGATCCAAGGGCCAGTCCTCTTTTTTCACTGGCTTACATCCAAGGACAACTCTGTTGACAGAGACACTGCCTTTTATCCCTACCCGTGGGTTACAGATGCCAGATTTGGAATTCAGTTTCCATCCACTGCTCAGTCTAGTCTGGGACTTCCCCATGTCTTTTGGCTGTGTCGTCCTGGGAACTTGATATGGTTTTGTATATATTATATCAATTTCATTATTTCCTTTTTATTGTATTATTAATATTTCATTTAAAATAATTTATTTTCTTCTAAACTTTTTCTTAACTTCTTTATCTCTCCTTTTTCCCATGTGTGAAAAGTAGGGGGAGAGTATTTGTCTCATCATTGTCTGATTCAGCCAAAACCACAATGAATGTACAGATCATTGAGAAATGGGGAAGAAAAGGACTTAATCTTGTTCCTTTTAACCTGCTTTTCTATCTGCTCTGTGAAAATAGAGTTACACAAACATCAGAGATATCTACAATTGCAAAAGTCACCTGGAATTTGGAGTTGTTGAGGGAAAGCCAAAGAGTATGTGGTGAAAAGGCAAAAGTGTTGAAGATTTCTTCCCTTGGGATGATGTTGGGAACAAGCTAAGCAGACTGAAGTCAAAGTCCCTTTTCTCACCCTGTAAGTTAGGAAACTGTATGGTCAAATCCTATTCTCAACAAAACTGTGAACCAGAAGTATTTTCTTTATTGCTTACTTTGTTAGTCAGCTGTTTCTACTTTTGCTGTAGCATTTAACCTTAAATTACTATTAATAATAATAAAAATTTACAAATGCTTTGATTTTCCTATTCTCTAACTAAATTAAATAATAATTTTGTAAAGAGAACTTAAATTTAAAAACATGTAGATCATATCTATTTTAACAAGTGTTTATTTCACTTCAAGGATCACACAAAGAAGAAAATCAGCAGTTGAAAGAAGAGTCTCTGTCAATATTGTTGTTAGGCCCTTGCTGTCAATGATAGATCTAGGAAGTGTAAGTGGATATAATTCTGTAAATATGGACACAGTAGTACAACTGGAAAATTCTGTTCCCTTTATAGAATACATAAACAATTTCTCTTATTTCTTTTTAATTGTCTTTTTCAAAAGAGGAAGCTCTTCAGCATCATCCTCTCCTGAGCGGTTTCAAATATTTGAAAAATATAAATCTTTATCTTCAATTGGAGCTCATACCCTATTACAAAGAACAGAAAGTAATTAATAGAGCTAGCAAGTAGGTGAAAATTAGAACATGTCACTGTTGACTTCAGAAGTCACCAACTTATGACTTCATATATACATACATATATTGAGGATAGAGAATCACATTTGGATATTCTCTAACTAAAAACAAGATATATATTTCAGCTCTGAATTTTAATTTTTTTTAAAGGTTCAGAATTCTTATACATGTAAACCATTTTTCTCTTTGGGGAAAGCGTGCCTACTCCCAGCATTTCCTTGATACATGTAGCACTGGAACCAGACTTACCGGTGAAATACAGCATCTTCTCTTTGCTTTCAGCAAGAGCTTCCTCATCACAGGTAGTTTCCACTCTAATAAAGCAATTCAACATACAGTCAAAAGAGGAGAATGAATTCAGGTAGTTTCACCAAGTGCATCTTCCTCTATCTGTGGTCCATGCCAAAACAGTGTCTTTTCAATGGACTGCATGAGGGATGCCCTGTTAACAGCTACTAGATTAAGTGCAATTAGGCAGAGAGCCTTTAAGGTCTACATAAAACCACAAATAATTAGTGGATCATATCCTGATCCTTTCAAAGTTCTGCATGTAAAAGAGATTCTTCCATGAACCTGTAACACCTCTAAAGCTAAACAAAAGGTGACTACAGATTTTCATTCCTACAGTTTTGAATGTAGGGACTTTGGTATGTCTGTTTTAGCTGCTAAATCCTCTTTTGGACCTAGCTGAAAGTTTCTTTCAAATTGCCATAACTGTCAGAAAACAAGGCCAAAATCAAGAGTATTGCTTCAACAGACATATTTACAGTTCACACTGACCTTATATGTATGTAAGTAAAAAATATTCAAGGCAGGATTCAAGTTATTATTGTAGAGTATAAAATTGTATTGACTGTAGCTCTCAAGGTGAAACAAAAAATGAAATTGCCAACAAACAGATTACAACTAATGATTAACTGGCTTTTTATATGCTATTCTGAACATTGAGACAGACAGTTCTGATGGGAAAGACATGATTACTTTTGATTACACTGTAATACCGTCCTGCAGAGGTCTGATACCAGATTTCATTGGAAAAATAGTTACAATAGATATATGAAGAATGTATCATGCAACTATCATAAGTATTCACAGCTACAGTGAAATTGTGTTACATATCATGCAAAAATACACAAGCTGTCTATTTGAAAGGTTATTTTTATACTTCATTTATGCCATAGAAATAAGGGTCTTCAGAGCTCAGATGTTTCAAAGAAAGATATATTGAAATAAAAGAGTGTCCTTGCTTAGGGTTTTTAAAAATGAAATTAATTCCATTTTATTGTGTTTTAAAATATCAAAACGTGTTGCATGCTGTTGCTTGTAATGAGTAAGTAAACAGGAGAAGTATGGGGAAAGACTTATTAGTTTGCTATCTTTACTGTTGTGACTGTGAAAGGTTGGGCTTCTTCAAATGATTTGTGAGACAGGGGATCCATGCCAAATTATTCCTTTTCTGTAAAATTAATCATATGTTTGTATTTGCTGCCTGCATACACTGAAAATGCATAGGATGAAAATGCATGCTCAGTCTCATATAGTTATTTTCATGAATCAGTCAGCAATATTTTGTAAAGCAGTATGATATTTTTGGACATGAGAAGGAATCATTAAGAGAAATAAATATTTGAGAGGTGAAAAGTGTATCCTGAGTTCTGACAATCATAAAATAAATAGAGAAAGGACAGGAATGTTTGACCATGAATTTTACATTTACAGCTTGCGCAACTATCATTCACCAAACTCTCATTACCATTATTCACATGACATAAACTGGTAAGCAGCAGACTTAATCCATATTCTTGGCAGGTATATGATAGCATATAAATGGGATGGGGCAATATCCAGCAGATACCAACACTGCCTGGCTTTAGATCTGGCATGTAAAGAAATGAATGAGGTATAATCTGGACCTATCAAAGACCCCACATGTACACACTTGTGCACAACTCTTATTTATCTGCTAGGCAGATCATAATTCTGGCTACAACATGCTGTCCCCTTCATCTGGGAAATGATTCAGACATATTCAAACTGGGGATTTAGAAACATAGCTACATATAATCTTGCTTGAGAATGGAAGATGAGAGAAGAGCAGGGTCCTGCTCAAATATGTGATTTCTGTGACACAAAAGAACAATCTCTTCTTGCCTATCTTTTGAAGTAAAGAAAAATACTACTAGCAATGTGTCACACAAACCTAAACCAACTTCCTGTGAGGTATAAGGGCAATAAAGTTCCTAAGTAAATATTTTTTGAGAGCACTTTGTCTATGCATCCTGGTGTATTCGTATGTGGGTATATTTTATAGTCATCTCCACACTTCACTCCATACAATGTAATCCATGCAGCTGTAAGTTTATTCCACCTCACATAATGAACTTGTCTCATTCTGATATTTCAGACAAAGAAGAAAAGTAAGAAATTTATGTAAGCAACACTTTCTACTGATTGCATAATCTCCAGTGTTGCTGAAGACTAGAGAACACAATGATAGACCATTCTTTCTTAGTAGGGTACATTCAGCTGAACATACTTCAGTTATTTGTGTGAATGATGTTTCACTTTAGAGAAAAGGCTATACCAGTAATAACTTCTCAAAACACAGAAATTCTGAAGTCCCACTATCCTTTTGCCATTGCTTGGATTTTCTGGATTTGGTTCGATTTCGCTCATTGGAGAAATGTTTGACAGGTACAAAAAGAAAATAGACACTGTTGTATTACAACAGATAATTCTGATGAAAAACACTTAGGTATAGATCAAAAATTATGTGGAGGCTTGCTTGAAGCAACTCCATGCAACTCCATATATATTGTAGCTTCCCTTAATTTTGTATGCACACACATATTGAATCTCTGTCTCATTTTGTTGGGAAATTTTTTAAAAACATGAATTTCAGGACTAAATTTAATTTTTCAAAAGACAATGATGTTTATTCCAGAGCACTCAGAACTAGAGCTTATTAATAAAATACTTTCTCATATACTTATATTGACAGACAACTTCTTGTTACATTTGTCCCAGTGTAAGCCAGGATCAAAATACTACAGATATGCAAACAGTAGTTCTAATAGGTTAACTCATATCGCATTTGAAGGCTAAAAAAACCCAGAATTATAGAAATTATTTTATTGGTGCCAATATTTCAACTCATAATAGTTTCAGTACTATGTCTACAAATTCTTAAATGTTTTGTGTCCTTGTCAAGGGAAATGCTTAGCTGTCACCTTTGTGGCAATTAGAGAGAAATCTTTTGAAAATCTATCTAGCATTTGTTTTGAGAGTAATTTTTTTGTGGAAGTTGCTTTTGTATCTGGAAGTCCTGCAGCATGAAACTATTTCATACTAGGCAAATGTGAATAGCAAATTCTGATGTAGATTTTCTCTTGCTGGTAAAAACTGTGAGGAAAATTCTATAGCAATTATCAGGGCTGAAAGAGTACTTACTGTTTCCAAGGAATAATTTATTTAGCAAACTTCCTGGCATGGACAGTAGCATGACTTTTGCTGATAGGAAAGCACTCATTTCTACCTTTCACTTCTCTGAGACATTTTCAGGCCCCCTCTCTTCATTCATCATCACCTTTTCAGTATGCTTTAGTTTGGGTCAATAAGTAGCCAATTCTGTTTGCATTTGAACTCCCCTGTGAGCAGCTTAAGTCATCGCCTGGACCTTTCTGAAAGTGATCCATTATGGAAACAGTTGGATTCATTGAGAGTTAAAAATTCCTACTTGCNCCTTTCTGAAAGTGATCCATTATGAGTAAAAGCACGATGAAAACAGTTGGATTCAGTGAGAGTTAAAAATTCCTACTTGGCATGCAAGTCATGACCAGTCCTGAAGGTGTGTAAATACTGCCAAATACCAGTGTTCAGAATGCAGAGCTGAGAATCCTGAAGAACAGCCTTAATTATTTAATCTTTCTAGGAAAGAATTAGGCATGAAGAATTCACATTTTTCTCTAGTGCTCTTAGGCTTTGGGAAAAATTTGGAAATAATGCTCAATACCTAACATTTTTGTGGTTTATTATGAGACCATATAGCAAAAAGAAGAGTATCTGCAGAATAATGAGAAGAGCTTAACTTCAAAAATTATACATCTGTTTCACTGCCTGCCTTTCTCCCTGAAAAATTTCGTAGTACAGTATGTAATATTCAGGCTAAATTACCACACCAAGTGAATTTAGTAATTCATACCCAACGCATCCTATTTTCCCCATTTTGCTTAATGCTGAGCAAGCAAAAGATACTCAAATTGTACTGTGTGCACCTCTCCACCCACTTCCGCTGCCAGCTTTTTAGGGCACTTCATGCTGGGTAGATTAAATACTCATAACCAGGAGGGAAAAGTTATCCATCTCCCACTCATTGGAAGAGTGCACTGAGTACTGAGTGTTTCAGAAGTAGAATCCTGGAGCAAAAAAAGCAAGATATCAGTTGCTAACCAGTACCACTAGTCTGAAAAGGAACCAATTCAGAAGAGACTTGAGTGTTAAAAACTGCCTTACAGACTTGGATCCTCCATGCAGGGCTTTGAACTGTGAGTCCTCTTCAGCAGGTAAGTTCACCTTTCTTCAGACGAAGCTGGCAGACTCAGAGGTTAGAGCAGCAGTAGAGCAGCATGCCATCTGCAAATTTCTGCCTGAGTGACAAGGCTGAAGGCAGCACACCTACTGCACAGCTCAGGATAGACTAAAGTAAGCAAAAGCATGGGTTTAGTGAAGCTCACAACACATTGAGCAGAGCAGAAGCTTTAGATGAGACTTGCTACAGCTACATTGGTGCACTCAAGGTATTGTAACTGAAATTTCTGTAAATGTGTCGTGGTATTTGAGTATGAGATTCAGATAACTAAAGAAGTCACATAGGCTACCAAGACTATTCACGATCTTTGGAAAGATACTTTATAGTAAAAGAAATAATTTAAAAATAATCAGCCACATGAAAAGATCTATCTAATGAGCCAATCGTTATTCAGAATTAAATAACACTCCATGGCAATGAAATCATTTAAAGGTGCAAGGTTCCAATTAGTGAACAAAAAAGTGAGTGAGAAAGTTTGGCAGTGGAACAGACGTCATTATGAGGAAGAGTTATAATGTTTCTGATAGCAGAAATGGGCAGAGATTTGAATCAATCTGATTAAGGCAGAAGTGCAATGTTTAAGCACTAAGTGCAATAGCAGAAATGGACTAAAAGCTAGGGTACTAAATTTCCCACTTTCCTAACCCTTTGTAGGTGTAGGAATAAAAAAAGGTAATCTTTTGGATTGCATTTGCATTCTCCCTTTTGTGTAAACAGGGTTTGTCATTTGGGGATTTGTTTCTGAAATGTCTATGCTATTGACTGTTTTCCTTTTACAGAGAGATTCGTCATTCAATTGTAATATATTCTAGATTTGGACTTGGAATCAAAGAAAGATAGAATAAAAGAAAGCTCTCCAGAACTGCAGTACCTCAGCTCAGATCTTTTAAAAAGTTGCTCAAAGCCACCTTTTCATTAATGCAGCTAAGCTATCTCAAAACTAAGGGACCCATTAATAAGCAAATCTAAGCAAATCTTAAAGCCTATTGTCAGGCTTGAGAACTCTTCTTCATTCCCAGTCAGAATTCCCTTTATATCTGCACTGTGCAAATAAACTCTTAGCTTTATATCCTTCCAGCAAATTATATTGTATTTGAATAAACTCATAGAAGAACTACTATTGCCTAGACTGCATTAGAGAGGCTTATACATACTACAGGTTTCATAGTATACTGTCTCTTGTAGAAATGAATGTTCCATACAAGTATGCAAAAAATGGTCATATATATTATCACCTTCACTAGTCTTAATGATAAAGGTGATACTGTAACATTTTAATGTCATATTTTGAAATGGATGAAACAGAGCAAAAAAATTAATTTTATTCTATCCAGTATAATTATTAAATGGGGAATTTTGATACTGTAATTTAACCAGAAATTATAATAATAATGGAGACCTGCATTTTTACAGACTGCTTGTGTACAAGGCCAAGTACAGTTCAACCTTGATCATGCATTTATCACTGAAAATCAAACCATAATATTAAGACAATCTTTAACTCCCCTTTCACGTGGAGTGAAAGTGAAGAATTTAATATTTTACATCTTTTCAGGAAATAAATTTTAGTCATTGCATAGACTGCAGTTTTTGAAGTCATGCATCTGGAAGAAAACTCTTATTTTCACCATGAATGATTGCTGAAGGTTTGGTTGTTTAACCTGAACTTATTCATACCCAGTTTATAGATGGAGTAGATAATTTGGAAAGGACCTTGTGATGAAAGATGGAATATAAATGTTCCATGTTTGTTCTGATTAGCGCTGTAGCTAATATCTGTTATTCAATTATGGTGATCAAATGCCTCTTTAAATCTAAATGATGCAGTAATGAAATGATAAATGTTTTTTATTTGCAAATAATTTCTTTGGTTGATTAAGCAATTAGAAAACATATGTGCAATTATAAAATACACCCTCCTGTATTTTACAAGGCAATGCAAAATTTCATGAGTCAACTTATAGAATCATAGAAT